>JAKCWG010000471.1:0-65564 GCA_021464415.1 Lonicera japonica
TACAACGTGGACAAAAAGCTCGTGTTTTGGATATCAAAGACGTTCAGAATTTGAATTCAAAATCTTAGAGTGAATGTCATTCAAAATGAAGCCTTTGCGGTAGAACGCCTAAAAAACATACTTTTGGTCGTGAGGATCAACAACGGAAGTTTTGATTGTTAAATGGTCAACAACGACAACACAGACAAGATTCGCTTGTTTAACCCGTCATGGATGTTCAGAATTCGAATTCAAAATCTTAGAGTGAATGTCATTCAAAATGAAGCCTTCTATGGTAGAACGCCAGAAAAAATACATTTCAGTCGTAAGGATCAACAATTGATGTTTAGACCGTCAAATGGTCAAGGGCGACAACGTGGACAAAAAGCTCGTGTTTTGGCTATCAAAGACGTTCAGAATTTGAATTCAAAATCTTAGAGTGAATGTCATTCAAAATGAAGCCATTTGCGGTAGAACGCCTAAAAAAATACATTTTGGTCGTGAGGATCAACAACGGAAGTTTTGATTGTTAAATGGTCAACAACGACAACACGGACAAGATTCGCTTGTTTAACCCGTCATGGATGTTCAGAATTCGAATTCAAAATCTTAGAGTGAATGTCATTCAAAATGAAGCCTTCTACGGTAGAACGCCATAAAAAATACATTTCAGTCGTAAGGATCAACAATTGATGTTTAGACCTCAATGGGTCAAGGGCGACAACGTGGACAAAAAGCTCGGGTTTTGGCTATCAAAGACGTTTCAAATTGAATTCAAAATCTTAGAGTGAATGTCATTCAAAATGAAGCCATTTGCGGTTAGAACGCCTAAAAAAATAATTTTGGTCGTGAGGATCAACAACGGAAGTTTTGATTGTTAAATGGTCAACAACGACAACACGGACAAGATCGCTTGTTTAACCCGTCATGGATGTTCAGAATTCGAATTCAAAATCTTAGAGTGAATGTCATTCAAAATGAAGCCTTCTACGTAGTAGAACGCCATAAAAAATACATTTCAGTCGTAAGGATCAACAATTGATGTTTAGACCCTCAAAATGGTCAACAACGACAATGTGGACAAGATGCGCTTGTTTAACCCGTTCATAGGGTTCAGAATTCGAATCAAAATCTTAGAGTGAATGTCATTCAAAATGAAGCCTTCTTTGGTAGAACGCCGTAAAAAATATATTTCAGTCGCAAGGATCAACAATTGATGTTTTAGACCGTCAAATTGTCAAGGGCGACAACGTGGAGAAGAAGCTCGTGTTTTAGCTATCAAAGACGTTCAGAATTTGAATTGAAAATCTTTGAGTGAATGTCATTCAAAATGAAGCGCGGTAGAACGCCTAAAAAAATACATTTTGGTCGCGAGGATCAACAACGGAAGTTTAGACTGTTAAATGGTCAACAAGGACAACATGGACAAGATTCGCTTGTTTAACCCGTCATAGATGTTCAGAATTCGAATTCAAAATAGAAGTGAATGTCATTCAAAATGTAGCCTTCTACGGTATAACGCCATAAAAAATACATTTCAGTCGTAATGATCAACAATTGATGTTTAGACAGTCAAATGGTCAACAACGACAACGTGGACAAAAAGCACGTGTTTTACCTATCAAAGACGTTCAGAATTTGAATTCAAAATCTCAGAGTGAATGTCATTCAAAATGAAGGCATTTGCGGTAGAAAGCCTAAAAAAATATATTTTGGTCGCGACTATCAACAACGGAAGTTTAGACTATTAAATGGTCAACAACGACAACATGGACAAGATTCGCTTGTTTAACCCGTCATAGATGTTCAGAATTCGAATTCAAAATTTTAGAGTGAATGTCGTACAAAATGAAGCCTTTTGCGGTAGAATGCCTAAAAAAATAGATTTTGGTCGCAAGGATCAACAATTGAAGTTTAGACTGTTAAACGGTCAGCAAGGACAACGTGGACAAGATGCGCTTGTTTAACCCATCATAGGCATTCAGAATTCGAATTCAAAATCTTAGAGTGAATGTCATTCAAAATGAAGCCTTCTATGGTAGAACGCCAGAAAAAATACATTTCAGTCGTAAGGATCAACAATTGATGTTTAGATCGTCAAATGGTCAAGGGCGACAACGTGGACAAAAAGCTCGTGTTTTGGCAATCAAAGACGTTCAGAATTTGAATTCAAAATCTTAGAGTAAATGTCATTCAAAATGAAGCCATTTGTGGTAGAACGCCTAAAAAAATACATTTTGGTCGTGAGGATCAACAACGGATGTTTTGACCTATAAATGGTCAACAACGACAACTTGGACAAGATTCGCTTGTTTAACCCATCATAGATGTTCAAAATTCGAATTCAAAATCTTAGAGTGAATGTCATTCAAAATGAAGCCTTCTACGGTAGAACGCCATAAAAAATACATTTTAGTCGTAAGGATCAACAAATGAGGTTTAGACCGTGAAATGGTCGACAACGACAACGTGGACAAGAAGCTCGTGTTTTACCTATCAAAGACGTTTAGAATTTGAATTCAAAATTTTAGAGTGAATGTGTACAAAATGAAGCCTTTTGCGGTAGAATGCCTAAAAAAATAGATTTTGGTCGCAAGGATCAACAACGGAAGTTTTAAACTATTAAACGGTCAACAACGACAACGTGGACAAGATGCGCTTGTTTAACCGTCATAAGCGTTCAGAATTAGAATTCAAAATCTTAAGTGAATGTCATTCAAAATGAAGCCTTCTATGGTTTAGAACGCCATAAAAAATACATTTCAGTCGTAAGGATCAAACAATTCATGTTTAGACCGTCAAATGGCAAGATCGACAACGTGGACAAGAAGCTCGTGTTTTACGTATCAAAGACGTTCAGAATTTGAATTCAAAAATTTTAGAGTGAATGTCGTACAAAATGAAGCCTTTTGCGGTAGAATGCCGAAAAAAATAGATTTTGGTCGCAAGAATCAACAACGGAAGTTTAGACTGTTAAGCGGTCAACAACGACAACGTGGACAAGATGCGCTTGTTTAACCCATCATAGGCGTTCAGAATTCGAATTCAAAATCTTAGAGTGAATGTCATTCAAAATGAAACCTTCTATGGTAGAACGCCATAAAAATACATTTCAGTCGTAAGGATCAACAATTGATCTTTAGACCGTCAAATGGCAAGAGCGACAACGTGGACAAGAAGCTCGTGTTTTACCTATCAAAGACGTTCAGAATTTGAATTCAAAATTTTAGAGTGAATGTCATTCAAAATGAAGCCATTTGCGGTAGAAAGCCTAAAAAAATATATTTTGGTCGTGACTATCAACAACGGAAGTTTAGACTATTAAATGGTCAACAACGACAACATGGACAAGATTCGCTTGTTTAACCCGTCATAGATGTTCAGAATTCGAATTCAAAATTTTAGAGTGAATGTCGTACAAAATGAAGCCTTTTGCGGTAGAACGCCAGAAAAAATACATTTTAGTCGCAAGGATCAACAATTGAAGTTTAGACTGTTAAACGGTCAGCAAGGACAACGTGGACAAGATGCGCTTGTTTAACCCATCATAGGCATTCAGAATTCGAATTCAAAATCTTAGAGTGAATGTCATTCAAAATGAAGCCTTCTATGGTAGAACGCCAGAAAAAATACATTTCAGTCGTAAGGATCAACAATTGATGTTTAGACCGTCAAATGGTCAAGGGCGACAACGTGGACAAAAAGCTCGTGTTTTGGCTATCAAAGACGTTCAGAATTTGAATTCAAAATCTTAGAGTGAATGTCATTCAAAATGAAGCCATTTGCGGTAGAACGCCTAAAAAAATACATTTTGGTCGTGAGGATCAACAACGGAAGTTTTGATTGTTAAATGGTCAACAACGACAACACAGACAAGATTCGCTTGTTTAACCCGTCATGGATGTTCAGAATTCGAATTCAAAATCTTAGAGTGAATGTCATTCAAAATGAAGCCTTCTACGGTAGAACGCCATAAAAAATACATTTCAGTCGTAAGGATCAACAATTGATGTTTAGACCCTCAAATGGTCAACAACGACAATGTGGACAAGATGCGCTTGTTTAACCCGTCATAGGAGTTCAGAATTCGAATTCAAAATCTTAGAGTGAATGTCATTCCAAATGAAGCCTTCTTTGGTAGAACGCCGTAAAAAATATATTTCAGTCGCAAGGATCAACAATTGATGTTTTAGACCGTCAAATTGTCAAGGGCGACAATGTGGAGAAGAAGCTCGTGTTTTAGCTATCAAAAACGTTCAGAATTTGAATTGAAAATCTTTGAGTGAATGTCATTCAAAATGAAGCGCGGTAGAACGCCTAAAAAAATACATTTTGGTCGCGAGGATCAACAACGGAAGTTTAGACTGTTAAATGGTCAACAAGGACAACATGGACAAGATTCGCTTGTTTAACCCGTCATAGATGTTCAGAATTCGAATTCAAAATCTGAGAGTGAATGTCATTCAAAATGTAGCCTTCTACTGATGGAGGCAAGACTCCTAGAATATTCCTAATGCAATAAGGAAATTAATAATAAATAATAAGGAAAATATTCAAAAAGGAAACTACTAATTCTAATTCCTAATTGAATAATGAGACTCAAGAAGGCCTATTATATTTGAATTTCCATGCTCTATCCTTGTGATTCATCATGTGCGGATCATCATTTAGAATGCCACAAACCACCATGGTTGAATAGAAATTGAAGCTAGACCGGATCATATCAGAATGCCGAAAAAATAGATTTTGGTCGCAAGAATCAACAACGGAAGTTTAGACTGTTAAGCGGTCAACAACGACAACGTGGACAAGATGCGCTTGTTTAACCCATCATAGGCGTTCAGAATTCGAATTCAAAATCTTAGAGTGAATGTCATTCAAAATGAAACCTTCTATGGTAGAACGCCATAAAAAATACATTTCAGACGTAAGGATCAACAATTGATCTTTAGACCGTCAAATGGCAAGAGCGACAACGTGGACAAGAAGCTCGTGTTTTACCTATCAAAGACGTTCAGAATTTGAATTCAAAATTTTAGAGTGAATGTCATTCAAAATGAAGCCATTTGCGGTAGAACGCCTAAAAAATATATTTTGTTCTTGAGGATCAACAACGGAAGTTTAGACTGTTAAATGGTCAACAACAACAACATGGACAAGATTTGCTTCTTTAACCCGTCATAGATGTTCAAAATTCGAATTCAAAATCTTAGAGTGAATGTCATTCAAAATGAAGCCTTCTACGGTAGAACGCCATAAAAAATACATTTCAGTCGTAAGGATCAACAATTAATGTTTAGACCGTCAAATGGTCAACAACGACAACGTGGACAAGATGCGCTTGTTGAACCCATCATAGGCGTTCAGAATTTGAATTCAAAATCTTAGAGTGAATGTCATTCAAAATGAAGCCTTCTTTGGTAGAACGACGTAAAAAATACATTTCAGTCGTAAGGATCAACAATTGATGTTTTAGACCGTCAAATGGTCAAGGGCGACAACGTGGACCAGAATCTCGTGTTTTAGCTATCAAAGACGTTCAGAATTTGAATTCAAAATCTTAGAGTGAATGTCATTCAAAATGAAGCCATTTGCGGTAGAACGCCTAAAAAAATACATTTTGGTCGTGAGGATCAACAACGGAAGTTTTGATTGTTAAATGGTCAACAACGACAACACGGACAAGATTCGCTTGTTTAACCCGTCATGGATGTTCAGAATTCGAATTCAAAATCTTAGAGTGAATGTCATTCAAAATGAAGCCTCCTACGGTAGAACGCCATAAAAAATACATTTCAGTCGTAAGGATCAACAATTGATGTTTAGACCCTCAAATGGTCAACAACGACAATGTGGACAAGATGCGCTTGTTTAACCCGTCATAGGAGTTCAGAATTCGAATTCAAAATCTTAGAGTGAATGTCATTCAAAATGAAGCCTTCTTTGGTAGAACGCCGTAAAAAATATATTTCAGTCGTAAGGATCAACAATTGATGTTTTAGACCGTCAAATTGTCAAGGGCGACAACGTGGAGAAGAAGCTCGTGTTTTAGCTATCAAAGACGTTCAGAATTTGAATTGAAAATCTTTGAGTGAATGTCATTCAAAATGAAGCGCGGTAGAACGCCTAAAAAAATACATTTTGGTCGCGAGGATCAATAACGGAAGTTTAGACTGTTAAATGGTCAACAAGGACAACATGGACAAGATTCACTTGTTTAACCCGTCATAGATGTTCAGAATTCGAATTCAAAATCTGAGAGTGAATGTCATTCAAAATGTAGCCTTCTACAGTATAACGCCATAAAAAATACATTTCAGTCGTAATGATCAACAATTGATGTTTAGACCGTCAAATGGTCAACAACGACAACGTGGACAAAAAGCACGTGTTTTACCTATCAAACACGATCAGAATTTGAATTCAAAATCTCAGAGTGAATGTCATTCAAAATGAAGGCATTTGCGGTAGAAAGTCTAAAAAAATATATTTTGGTCGTGCCTATCAACAACGGAAGTTTAGACTATTAAATGGTCAACAACGACAACATGGACAAGGTTCGCTTGTTTAACCCGTCATAGATGTTCAGAATTCGAATTCAAAATTTTAGAGTGAATGTCGTACAAAATGAAGCCTTTTGCGGTAGAATGCCTAAAAAAATAGATTTTGGTCGCAAGGATCAACAATTGAAGTTTAGACTGTTAAACGGTCAGCAAGGACAACGTCGACAAAATGGGCTTGTTTAACCCATCATAGGCATTCAGAATACGAATTCAAAATCTTAGAGTGAATGTCATTCAAAATGAAGCCTTCTATGGTAGAACGCCAGAAAAAATACATTTCAGTCGTAAGGATCAACAATTGATGTTTAGACCGTCAAATGGTCAAGGGCGACAACGTGGACAAAAAGCTCGTGTTTTGGCTATCAAAGACGTTCAGAATTTGAATTCAAAATCTTAGAGTGAATGTCATTCAAAATGAAGCCATTTGCGGTAGAACGCCTAAAAAAATACATTTTGGTCGTGAGGATCAACAACGGATGTTTTGACTTATAAATGGTCAACAACGACAACTTGGACAAGATTCGCTTGTTTAACCCATCATAGATGTTCAGAATTCGAATTCAAAATCTTAGAGTGAATGTCATTCAAAATGAAGCCTTCTACGGTAGAACGCCATAAAAAATACATTTTAGTCGTAATGATCAACAAATGAGGTTTAGACCGTGAAATGGTCGACAACGACAACGTGGACAAGAAGCTCGTGTTTTACCTGTCAAAGACGTTTAGAATTTGAATTCAAAATTTTAGAGTGAATTTCGTACAAAATGAAGCCATTTGCGGTAGAACGCCTAAAAAAATACATTTTGGTCGTGAGGATCAACAACAGATGTTTTGACTTATAAATGGTCAACAACGACAACTTGGACAAGATTCGCTTGTTTAACCCATCATAGATGTTCAGAATTCGAATTCAAAATCTTAGAGTGAATGTCATTCAAAATGAAGCCTTCTACGGTAGAACGCCATAAAAAATACATTTTAGTCGTAATGATCAACAAATGAGGTTTAGACCGTGAAATGGTCGACAACGACAACGTGGACAAGAAGCTCGTGTTTTACCTGTCAAAGACGTTTAGAATTTGAATTCAAAATTTTAGAGTGAATTTCGTACAAAATGAAGCCTTTTGCGTTAGAATGCCTAAAAAAATAGATTTTGGTCGCAAGGATCAACAACGGAAGTTTAAACTATTAAACGATCAACAACGACAACATGGACAAGATGCGCTTGTTTAACCCGTCATAAGCGTTCAGAATTCGAATTCAAAATCTTAGAGTGAATGTCATTCAAAATGAAGCCTTCTATGGTAGAACGCCATAAAAAATACATTTCAGTCGTAAGGATCAACAATTGATGTTTAGACTGTCAAATGGCAAGAGCGACAACGTGGACAAGAAGCTCGTGTTTTACGTATCAAAGACGTTCAGAATTTGAATTCAAAATTTTAGAGTGAATGTCGTACAAAATGAAGCCTTTTGCTGTAGAATGCCGAAAAAATAGATTTTGGTTGCAAGAATCAACAACGGAAGTTTAGACTGTTAAGCGGTCAAGAACGACAACGTGGACAAGATGCGCTTGTTTAACCCATCATAGGCGTTCAGAATTCGAATTCAAAATCTTAGAGTGAATGTCATTCAAAATGAAACCTTCTATGGTAGAACGCCATAAAAAATACATTTCAGCCGTAAGGATAAACAATTGGTCTTTAGACCGTCAAATGGCAAGAGCGACAACGTGGACAAGAAGCTCGTGTTTTACCTATCAAAGACGTTCAGAATTTGAATTCAAAATTTTAGAGTGAATGTCATTCAAAATGAAGCCATTTGCGGTAGAACGCCTAAAAAATATATTTTGTTCTTGAGGATCAACAACGGAAGTTTAGACTGTTAAATGGTCAACAACAACAACATGGACAAGATTTGCTTCTTTAACCCGTCATAGATGTTCAGAATTCGAATTCAAAATCTTAGAGTAATGTCATTCAAAATGAAGCCTTCTACGGTAGAACGCCATAAAAAATACATTTCAGTCGTAAGGGTCAACAATTAATGTTTAGACCGTCAAATGGTCAACAACGACAACGTGGACAAGATGCGCTTGTTTAACCCATCATAGGCGTTCAGAATTCGAATTCAAAATCTTAGAGTGAATGTCATTCAAAATGTAGCCTTCTACGGTATAACGCCATAAAAAATACATTTCAGTCGTAATGATCAACAATTGATGCTTAGACCGTCAAATGGTCAACAACGACAACGTGGACAAAAAGCACGTGTTTTACCTATCAAAGACGTTCAGAATTTGAATTCAAAATCTCTGAGTGAATGTCATTCAAAATGAAGGCATTTGCGGTAGAAAGCCTAAAAAAATATATTTTAGTCGTGACTATCAACAACGGAAGTTTAGACTATTAAATGGTCAACAACGACAACATGGACATGATTCGCTTGTTTAACCCGTCATAGATGTTCAGAATTCGAATTCAAAATTTTAGAGTGAATGTCGTAGAAAATGAAGCCTTTTGCGGTAGAACGCCAGAAAAAATACATTTTAGTCGCAAGGATCAACAATTGAAGTTTAGACTGTTAAACGGTCAGCAAGGACAACGTGGAGAACATGCGCTTGTTTAACCCATCATAGGCATTCAGAATTCGAATTCAAAATCTTAGAGTGAATGTCATTCAAAATGAAGCCTTCTATGGTAGAACGCCAGAAAAAATACATTTCAGTCGTAAGGATCAACAACTGATGTTTAGACCGTCAAATGGTCAAGGGCGACAAGGTGGACAAAAAGCTCGTGTTTTGGCAATGAAGCCATTTGCGATAGAACGCCTAAAAAAATACATTTTGGGCGTGAGGATCAACAACGGATGTTTTGACTTATAAATGGTCAACAACACCAACTTGGACAAGATTCGCTTGTTTAACCCATCATAGATGTTCAGAATTCGAATTCAAAATCTTAGAGTGAATGTCATTCAAAATGAAGCCTTCTACGGTAGAACGCCATAAAAAATACATTTCAGTCGTAAGGATCAACAATTGATGTTTAGACCCTCAAATGGTCAACAATGACAATGTGGACAAGATGCGCTTGTTTAACCCGTCATAGGAGTTCAGAATTCGAATTCAAAATCTTAGAGTGAATGTCATTCAAAATGAAGCCTTCTTTGGTAGAACGCCGTAAAAAATATATTTTAGTCGTAAGGATCAACAATTGATGTTTTAGACCGTCAAATTGTCAAGGGCGACAACGTGGAGAAGAAGCTCGTGTTTTAGCTATCAAATACGTTCAGAATTTGAATTGAAAATCTTTGAGTGAATGTCATTCAAAATGAAGCGCGGTAGAACGCCTAAAAAAATACATTTTGGTCGCGAGGATCAACAACGGAAGTTTAGACTGTTAAATGGTCAACAAGGACAACATGGACAAGATTCGCTTGTTTAACCCGTCATAGATGTTCAGAATTCGAATTCAAAATCTGAGAGTGAATGTCATTCAAAATGTAGCCTTCTACGGTATAACGCCATAAAAAATACATTTCAGTCGTAATGATCAACAATTGATGTTTAGACAGTCAAATGGTCAACAACGACAACGTGGACAAAAAGCACGTGTTTTACCTATCAAAGACGTTCAGAATTTGAATTCAAAATCTCAGAGTGAATGTCATTCAAAATGAAGGCATTTGCGGTAGAAAGCCTAAAAAAATATATTTTGGTCGTGACTATCAACAACGGAAGTTTAGACTATTAAATGGTCAACAACGACAACATGGACAAGATTGGCTTGTTTAACCAGTCATAGATGTTCAGAATTCGAATTCAAAATTTTAGAGTGAATGTCGTACAAAATGAAGCCTTTTGCGGTAGAACGCCTAAAAAAATACATTTTGGTCGTGAGGATCAAAAACGGAAGTTTTGATTGTTAAATGGTCAACAACGACAACACGGACAAGATTCGCTTGTTTAACCCGTCATGGATGTTCAGAATTCGAATTCAAAATCTTAGAGTGAATGTCATTCAAAATGAAGCCTTCTACGGTAGAACGCCATAAAAAATACATTTCAGTCGTAAGGATCAACAATTGATGTTTAGACCCTCAAATGGTCAACAACGACAACATGGACAAGATTCGCTTGTTTAACCCGTCATAGATGTTCAGAATTCGAATTCAAAATTTTAGAGTGAATGTCGTACAAAATGAAGCCTTTTGCGGTAGAATGCCTAAAAAAATAGATTTTGGTCGCAAGGATCAACAATTGAAGTTTAGACTGTTAAACGGTCAGCAAGGACAACGTGGACAAGATGCGCTTGTTTAACCCATCATAGGCATTCAGAATTCGAATTCAAAATCTTAGAGTGAATGTCATTCAAAATGAAGCCTTCTATGGTAGAACGCCAGAAAAAATACATTTCAGTCGTAAGGATCAACAATTGATGTTTAGACCGTCAAATGGTCAAGGGCGACAACGTGGACAAAAAGCTCGTGTTTTGGCTATCAAAGACGTTCCGAATTTGAATTCAAAATCTTAGAGTGAATGTCATTCAAAATGAAGCCATTTGCGGTAGAACGCCTAAAAAAATACATTTTGGTCATGAGGATCAACAACAGATGTTTTGACTTATAAATGGTCAACAACGACAACTTGGACAAGATTCGCTTGTTTAACCCATCATAGATGTTCAGAATTCGAATTCAAAATCTTAGAGTGAATGTCATTCAAAATGAAGCCTTCTACGGTAGAACGCCATAAAAAATACATTTTAGTCGTAATGATCAACAAATGAGGTTTAGACCGTGAAATGGTCGACAACGACAACGTGGACAAGAAGCTCGTGTTTTACCTATCAAAGACGTTTAGAATTTGAATTCAAAATTTTAGAGTGAATGTCGTACAAAATGAAGCCTTTTGCGGTAGAATGCCTAAAAAAATAGATTTTGGTCGCAAGGATCAACAACGGAAGTTTAAACTATTAAACGGTCAACAACGACAACGTGGACAAGATGCGCTTGTTTAACCCGTCATAAGCGTTCAGAATTCGAATTCAAAATCTTAGAGTGAATGTCATTCACAATGAAGCCTTCTTTGGTAGAACGCCGTAAAAAATATATTTCAGTCGTAAGGATCAACAATTGATGTTTTAGACCGTCAAATTGTCAAGGGCGACAATGTGGAGAAGAAGCTCGTGTTTTAGCTATCAAAGACGTTCAGAATTTGAATTGAAAATCTTTGAGTGAATGTCATTCAAAATGAAGCGCGGTAGAACGCCTGAAAAAATACATTTTGGTCGCGAGGATCAACAACGGAAGTTTAGACTGTTAAATGGTCAACAAGGACAACATGGACAAGATTCGCTTGTTTAACCCGTCATAGATGTTCAGAATTCGAATTCAAAATCTTAGAGTGAATGTCATTCAAAATGAAACCTTCTATGGTAGAACGCCATAAAAAATACATTTCAGTCGTAAGGATCAACAATTGATCTTTAGACCGTCAAATGGCAAGAGCGACAACGTGGACAAGAAGCTCGTGTTTTACCTATCAAAGACGTTCAGAATTTGAATTCAAAATCTTAGAGTGAATGTCATTCAAAATGAAGCCATTTGCGGTAGAACGCCTAAAAAAATACATTTTGGTCGTGAGGATCAACAACGGAAGTTTTGATTGTTAAATGGTCAACAACGACAACACGGACAAGATTCGCTTGTTTAACCCGTCATGGATGTTCAGAGTTCGAATTCAAAATCTTAGTGTGAATGTCATTCAAAATGAAGCCTTCTACGGTAGAACGCCATAAAAAATACATTTCAGTCGTAAGGATCAACAATTGATGTTTAGACCCTCAAATGGTCAACAACGACAATGTGGACAAGATGCGCTTGTTTAACCCGTCATAGGAGTTCAGAATTCGAATTCAAAATCTTAGAGTGAATGTCATTCAAAATGAAGCCTTCTTTGGTAGAACGCCGTAAAAAATATATTTCAGTCGCAAGGATCAACAATTGATGTTTTAGACCGTCAAATTGTCAAGGGCGACAACGTGGAGAAGAAGCTCGTGTTTTAGCTATCAAAGACGTTCAGAATTTGAATTGAAAATCTTTGAGTGAATGTCATTCAAAATGAAGCGCGGTAGAACGCCTAAAAAAATACATTTTGGTCGCGAGGATCAACAACGGAAGTTTAGACTGTTAAATGGTCAACAAGGACAACATGGACAAGATTCGCTTGTTTAACCCGTCATAGATGTTCAGAATTCGAATTCAAAATCTTAGAGTGAATGTCATTCAAAATGAAACCTTCTATGGTAGAACGCCATAAAAAATACATTTCAGTCGTAAGGATCAACAATTGATCTTTAGACCGTCAAATGGCAAGAGCGACAACGTGGACAAGAAGCTCGTGTTTTACCTATCAAAGACGTTCAGAATTTGAATTCAAAATTTTAGAGTGAATGTCATTCAAAATGAAGCCATTTGCGGTAGAACGCCTAAAAAAATACATTTTGGTCGTGAGGATCAAAAACGGAAGTTTTGATTGTTAAATGGTCAACAACGACAACACGGACAAGATTCGCTTGTTTAACCCGTCATGGATGTTCAGAATTCGAATTCAAAATCTTAGAGTGAATGTCATTCAAAATGAAGCCTTCTACGGTAGAACGCCATAAAAAATACATTTCAGTCGTAAGGATCAACAATTGATGTTTAGACCCTCAAATGGTCAACAACGACAATGTGGACAAGATGCGCTTGTTTAACCCGTCATAGGAGTTCAGAATTCGAATTCAAAATCTTAGAGTGAATGTCATTCACAATGAAGCCTTCTTTGGTAGAACGCCGTAAAAAATATATTTCAGTCGTAAGGATCAACAATTGATGTTTTAGACCGTCAAATTGTCAAGGGCGACAATGTGGAGAAGAAGCTCGTGTTTTAGCTATCAAAGACGTTCAGAATTTGAATTGAAAATCTTTGAGTGAATGTCATTCAAAATGAAGCGCGGTAGAACGCCTGAAAAAATACATTTTGGTCGCGAGGATCAACAACGGAAGTTTAGACTGTTAAATGGTCAACCAGGACAACATGGACAAGATTCGATTGTTTAACCCGTCATAGATGTTCAGAATTCGAATTCAAAATCTTAGAGTGAATGTCATTCAAAATGTAGCCTTCTACAGTATAACGCCAGAAAAAATACATTTCAGTCGTAAGGATCAACAATTGATCTTTAGACCGTCAAATGGCAAGAGCGACAACGTGGACAAGAAGCACGTGTTTTACCTATCAAAGACGTTCAGAATTTGAATTCAAAATTTTAGAGTGAATGTCATTCAAAATGAAGCCATTTGCGGTAGAACGCCTAAAAAAATACATTTTGGTCGTGAGGATCAAAAACGGAAGTTTAGATTGTTAAATGGTCAACAACGACAACACGGACAAGATTCGCTTGTTTAACCCGTCATGGATGTTCAGAATTCGAATTCAAAATTTTAGAGTGAATGTCGTACAAAATGAAGCCTTTTGCAGTAGAATGCCTAAAAAATACATTTCAGTCGTAAGGATCAACAATTGATGTTTAGACCCTCAAATGGTCAACAACGACAATGTGGACAAGATGCGCTTGTTTAACCCGTCATAGGAGTTCAGAATTCGAATTCAAAATCTTAGAGTGAATGTCATTCACAATGAAGCCTTCTTTGGTAGAACGCCGTAAAAAATATATTTCAGTCGTAAGGATCAACAATTGATGTTTTAGACCGTCAAATTGTCAAGGGCGACAATGTGGAGAAGAAGCTCGTGTTTTAGCTATCAAAGACGTTCAGAATTTGAATTGAAAATCTTTGAGTGAATGTCATTCAAAATGAAGCGCGGTAGAACGCCTGAAAAAATACATTTTTGTCGCGAGGATCAACAACGGAAGTTTAGACTGTTAAATGGTCAACAAGGACAACATGGACAAGATTCGATTGTTTAACCCGTCATAGATGTTCAGAATTCGAATTCAAAATCTTAGAGTGAATGTCATTCAAAATGTAGCCTTCTACAGTATAACGCCAGAAAAAATACATTTCAGTCGTAAGGATCAACAATTGATGTTTAGACCGTCAAATGGTCAACAACGACAACGTGGACAAAAAGCACGTGTTTTACCTATCAAAGACGTTCAGAATTTGAATTCAAAATCTCAGAGTGAATGTCATTCAAAATGAAGGCATTTGCGGTAGAAAGCCTAAAAAAATATATTTTGGTCGTGACTATCAACAACGGAAGTTTAGAATATTAAATGGTCAACAACGACAACATGGACAAGATTCGCTTGTTTAACCCGTCATAGATGTTCAGAATTCGAATTCAAAATTTTAGAGTGAATGTCGTACAAAATGAAGCCTTTTGCAGTAGAATGCCTAAAAAATAGATTTTGGTCGCAAGGATCAACAATTGAAGTTTAGACTGTTAAACGGTCAGCAAGGACAACGTGGACAAGATGCGCTTGTTTAACCCATCATAGGCATTCAGAATTCGAATTCAAAATCTTAGAGTGAATGTCATTCAAAATGAAGCCTTCTATGGTAGAACACCAAAAAAAATACATTTCAGTCGTAAGGATCAACAATTGATGTTTAGACCGTCAAATGGTCAACGGTGACAACGTGGACAAAAAGCTCGTGTTTTGGCTATCAAAGACGTTCAGAATTTGAATTCAAAATCTTAGAGTGAATATCATTCAAAATGAAGCCATTTGCGGTAGAACGCGTAAAAAAATACATTTTGGTCGTGAGGATCAACAACGACAACTTGGACAAGATTCTGATACGACTTACGGTGAAATCGCTCGAAACCCGCAAACACAACGAATTGGTTGTGCGAACCTCGACACAGACACACACGAAAACCGTAGCAAATTAAGAACCTGGACCGTTTCTACAATCAGATTAGGATGGAAACCGAAGACGCCACAACCGGGTGCGGAATACCGATTGATAAGTCTGGTGAACGCCACGGACAAACCGATAAGTTCAAGTAGTTCGTGAAGAACCAAAGAGGATTAAATCACTCAATCTTATTATGAATAAAGTCTTAGATAATAAAATAAAACAATGTATCCCCCTTTAAATAGGGAGAAGAAAACTTAGGCCACAAGAAACCAATCCAATAAGGAATCCTCAAACAAATCCTAATTGACTAAGGAAAATATTCCTAATTAAATAATGAAAACATTCCTAATTGAATAAGGAAATAATTCTTATAATTAAACCTAGTTAAAATAAAGCCTCTAATTTATTCTAATGGGCCTCCACAAGTTGATTTAAGCCCATGTAGCCTTGACCGCATCATTCCCCTCCTCTTGAAAAGGATTTGCCCTCAAATCCGTGTTAGGTTGTACACAAATCACCCACTTTTCGACAAAATTAATCCTTGAATGCCTCTTCGAAGCTTGATATCTTCCATGCCAATAGAACAAGTACTTCGAATATTTACGATGCTTGAAATTCCTTGCCTTTCGAAACTGATATGATCCGGTCTAGCTCCAGTTTCTATTCAACCATGGTGGTTCATGGCATTCTAAATGATGATCCATACCTGATGAATTACAAGGATAGAGCATGGAAATTCAAAAGGAATTCCATAGAATTTCAAGACTCCTATATTATTTCCTTTAATTATTTAGGAGTTTATTTTAGTTGTCTTATTTTATTATTCAATTAGGAATTAGATTAGTAGTTTCCTTTTTGAATAAGTTTCCTTATTATTTATTATTAATTTTCTTATTATATTAGGATTATTCTAGAAGTTATTTTCCTTTTCTAAGTAGGAATTAGTTTCCTTTTTGAATTAGGATTAAGGCTTTGTTTACTCCTATTTAAAGGAGGCACATTATTGTTTTAAAATTAAGTTTTGATGATTAATAATATTGAGAGTTTTCTCTTTGTGTTCTCTAAGAACATGTTGAATTGATTAATTCAATTGTTCTTGACTTATCAATCAATTCTCCACCAATTGATTGTGGCGTCTTCGACTATACCGAGGTTCGCGCTTCTTTAAGCGTTGGGTTGAGGTTTCCGCCTTCCATCTTTTCGACGTATTCCAAGGTTCTTGCTACGTTTGTAGTTCAAGGGTTGAGGATCCATTAGCCTGGCTAGGAAAGACGATCCGGGTTCGCGTCATTGGTATCAGAGGAGACTTTTCTATCCAGGTTTTCTATCTTAGTTTCTTGTTCTTTCAATTTCTTAGTAGATTCTTGAAACCCTAGGCCTTCATTCTTGTTAATCTTATTCCAAAAAAATTGTGTTAGGGTTTATAGATTCTGAAAAAAAAAAAAAAAAAAAAAAAAAAAATATTCGGGTGAACAGTGCCGTGAACAGTGCGCATGAACAGTAATCGTGAACAGTGATGAACAGTAATCGCGATGAACAGTGATGAACAGTAACCGCGATGAACAGTGCGCGATGAACAGTGATTTGGCGTGAACAGTGTTTTCTGAAAAAAAAAAAAAAAAAAAAAAAAAAACAGAATTCTGAATTGCTTGTAAACCCTAGAAAAAAAAAATTGATTATTGTGTATATAGGGTTTCGTTGTTTTGAATTGGATTACAACAAAGTTGGAATGTTGAAGCGAAAACCCTAGGTTGTTTATTCTTCGTCGAATAGCGATGCAATTGCTGCGAATTTGGGCGCTATTATTGAAATTGAGGATTTAAGTTGAACCCTAGAAAATTCCGAATAATATTCAATCGTTTGAGTTTGTTGATCCTTGTTGCATCTTCATTCTAATTGGGATTCTTATTTTGTGTTCCATAGGATATTTGATTTGCATTAATTAAGGATTTGATTGTTGCCTATCGTTTGGAAATCTGCTTGCATTATTCTAGCAATTCTAGAAATTCGTTTGGCTCATTAATATTGCTAGAATTTGGTTTCTTGAGTCCTTATAATCATTGTGAAGGCGTTCAATCTAGGTGTGCGATTGGTTGTTGGGGACTTGCGATATATTCATATTGTTCAACTTGTTTTAAAAGTTCCAAGGAGAAAAATTGTGAGGTTTTTTATTACTTGAGTGACAAACACGAGAGAAAAAAAAATGTGTGATACTTGAGTGATACACGTAAGGGAGTGCGTGAGGAAATTTTTATTTCTTTATTTGTACTAATCCTTATTTTGGCAGCGCAAGAATGTCTTATTTTAATTTTGAGCAAAGTTGGCGTGATGAGGAGTTTAAAAGGGATAGTGCGCGAGTAAAAAATCTAGAAATTAGACGGCGCATGCGATTAAGTGAAGCTCCTAATAGGGAAAGGATAAAACAAAATTTCAGTAGTACCACGAAAAAGGCTTCCTTGTTTGATGAAGAGGGTTGTTCTAAGTTTAACGAATTGTTTACCAAAACTTATGAGCAGTTTAAGAGGAGGGGAAGTTTTGTGCTATACCAAATTGAGGAACAAGCCATAGAAGGTGAATTGCTAGCTGAATGTGGTGACCCAAGCGTGCGAGCAAATATATTTCGAACTAGATGCCTCGTGCAAGAGAAGGTGTGTAGTTTGATAATTGATGGGGGAGTTTACTCAAACTTTGCTAGTACAACAATGATTGAGAAGTTGAAACTGCCTACTTTCAAGCACCCGTGTCCTTATAAGTTGCAATGGCTGAATGATAATGGAGTGATAAGGGTGAACGAACAAGTGCTTATTTCTCTTAGCATTGGGAAGTACAAGGATGAAGTTTTATGCGATGTGGTTCCAATGCAAGCCGGCCACATGATTTTGGGTCGACAATGGCAACTTGATAGGCAAGCCAATTACAATGGCGTTTCCAATAAATACTCTTTCAAGATGAATGAGAGAACCGTTACTCTTGTTCCATTGCCACCAAAGCAAGCTCATGAAGATCAAATGAAGTTACAAAAGGAGAGTGATAAAAAAAGAGAGAGTGAGCAAAAGCAAGAAAAGAGTAGTAAGGCTAGTGAGGAAAGGAAAGAGAGTAATGAGGCTGAGGAAAAAAAAGAGTGTGAAAGGAAAATAAAAGAGAATGAGGTAAAAGAGAGAGAAAAAGAAAATTCAGTGATCTTTAGTGAGAATGAGTTTGAAAAAGACTTGAGTGAAGTGAGGGAGATTGAGGCAAAAAAGAGTGAATCGGAGGAAGTATTTTCATATACTAACAATCTTAATCATGTTTTGCCTATATCTATTGTGTCTTATTTGCAGGGAGTTGGAGATCAACACCAAGAAAAAGTTGAGTTGGCACATGGCCAACAAGCTTTAAAGCAAAGAGTTGGTGAGTTTTCTAAGTTGGAATTGGTAAGTTGTTCTCCGAAGAAATTATTTGGATTTAAAACAAAGTATGGCTTGTTTGAATGGGTAACTAATTCTTTGATTTTGAATAATGCTTTTATGAGTTTAAAGAATCAAATTTTTGAGCCATTCTTGGGAAAAATTGTTTTGAAAGGCTTTGATCATTGGAATATCACATTGTCATGTAGCAATAGTAGTTTAAATTGTTACTTATCGATTAGTTGGAATGATCAATTGCTTATGATGAGTTTTGATGCGCTAACCGCTAACCTCAAGAAGTGCACTCTTGGCACGAATGAGACTATGTTTCTTTGCTTTGATGAGAGTGTTGTAGGTAAGCCGGCTTTAGCGGGGGAGTTCCGTAGCATGGCAGCCGTGGAGCTTGATGAGTTCAAAAAGAATTCAGAGATTCAATGCAGAGGGAAGCAAGGAATTTCCAAGGCAGCCATGGAAGCGAGGAGGATCTTTGCAAAGGGAAGAGAAGAGATTCTAGCTAAAGAACCGGAGTTGGAAGTTGATGAAGTGGAGCATATTGACTTCATTGGTGTGGACAAGTATGATTTCCATCCGAATTATCAGCCGGGAAGTTTCTTCAATGAACTAAAGTTAATCGAGTTGAAGCATAGCCTCAAGTTCGATGAATTCCGTTTGTCAAAGAAGGCCAAGCAACAAATTGGAAGATGCGGGTTGAATCAAGCAATGCATAGCCAAGATTCGAGGACGAATCTTCTTAAAGAAGAGGGGTATGATATGATCCGGTCTAGCTCCAGTTTCTATTCAACCATGGTGGTTCATGGCATTCTAAATGATGATCCATACCTGATGAATTACAAGGATAGAGCATGGAAATTCAAAAGGAATTCCATAGAATTTCAAGACTCCTATATTATTTCCTTTAATTATTTAGGAGTTTATTTTAGTTGTCTTATTTTATTATTCAATTAGGAATTAGATTAGTAGTTTCCTTTTTGAATAAGTTTCCTTATTATTTATTATTAATTTTCTTATTATATTAGGATTATTCTAGAAGTTATTTTCCTTTTCTAAGTAGGAATTAGTTTCCTTTTTGAATTAGGATTAAGGCTTTGTTTACTCCTATTTAAAGGAGGCACATTATTGTTTTAAAATTAAGTTTTGATGATTAATAATATTGAGAGTTTTCTCTTTGTGTTCTCTAAGAACATGTTGAATTGATTAATTCAATTGTTCTTGACTTATCAATCAATTCTCCACCAATTGATTGTGGCGTCTTCGACTATACCGAGGTTCGCGCTTCTTTAAGCGTTGGGTTGAGGTTTCCGCCTTCCATCTTTTCGACGTATTCCAAGGTTCTTGCTACGTTTGTAGTTCAAGGGTTGAGGATCCATTAGCTTGGCTAGGAAAGACGATCCGGGTTCGCGTCAGAAACTCATCAAACTTCTTGCCATGCAATAATTCATTTTTTCTCAATTTGTTGAAAAAGTTAACTAGCTGGTAATTCGGAAGAATATCAAACTTATCAACGCCAATGAAATCAATATGCTCAATTTCAACAATCTTTAAATCTAATCCTTCAACTTGAATATCCTCTTTTTTCTTAGTGACAATGACGTTCGTGTCAATAGCTATCTTTGGAGCTTCATGCATAATGTTTTGTACTTGAATAATATCTTCTCGCTGTACTTCTTCATCTTCTTTTACTTGCACACTTGGAACTATGCTTGCATCCAACAATTCGCATTGTAAATCACTCTCTTCATTAGATTCTAGTTCATTATTTGATAATGGCTTGGATATGGCTTCTTTCTCCTCCTCTTTACATTGATTTGATTCGCAAAAGGTTGCATTCGGACTTGACTCTATGCTGCCCATCATGTTGAATTCAATTCCCGGATCCCAATCATCTTCAACCCTATTTTTTCTAGGATGAATTCTCCTTCTCCCATTAGGATCATTATGTGATAGCTTGCCTTGTCTCTTCTCAACTTGATTTAGATTTTTACAAACTTTTGCCAACCGCTTATGAAGTGGATCAAATTCCTCTCTAAAGACCTTTCTCACCTCAGCAAGGAAAGCCTCGGTAATCAATTTTGAATCATCCATAACTTTAAATTGCAAATCACACTTTTTTTTTTTTGCAGGTGCTATCGTAAAACTGCTATAACTTTTGATTGCACCGTTGGATCGGGCTGATTTTCGGATATGTTGTTCGGAACGAAAAATTATAATAATTGCGCGGAAAATCAGGACGATCCGAGGCTGTTTCGATAGTGAAAAAACACAATTTTCGACAACCAGCGGGAATTTTTTAATTTTTTTTTGAAAAAAATAAAAAATTGGAACTTTTTTTTTTTTTGGAACCAAATTGAATCTCTAACAAGAACAAGAAATAAAAAGATAGAAAAACCTGAATGTAGAAGCTCTCCTCTGATACCAACTGATACGACCTACGGTGAAATCGCTCGAAACCCGCAAACACAACGAATTGGTTGTGCGAACCTCGACACAGACACACACGAAAACCGTAGCAAATTAAGAACCTGGACCGTTTCTACAATTAGATTAGGATGGAAACCGAAGGCGCCACAACCGGGTGCGGAATACCGATTGATAAGTCTGGTGAACGCCACGGACAAACCGATAAGTTCAAGTAGTTCGTGAAGAACCAAAGAGGATTAAATCACTCAATCTTATTATGAATAAAGTCTTAGATAATAAAATAAAACAATGAATCCCCCTTTAAATAGGGAGAAGAAAACTTAGGCCACAAGAAACCAATCCAATAAGGAATCCTCAAACAAATCCTAATTGACTAAGGAAAATATTCCTAATTAAATAATGAAAACATTCCTAATTGAATAAGGAAATAATTCTTATAATTAAACCTAGTTAAAATAAAGCTTCTAATTTATTCTAATGGGCCTCCACAAGTTGATTTAAGCCCATGTAGCCTTGACCGCATCAGATTCGCTTGTTTAACCCATCATAGATGTTCAGAATTCGAATTCAAAATCTTAGAGTGAATGTCATTCAAAATGAAGCCTTCTACGGTAGAACGCCATAAAAAATACATTTTAGTCGTAAGGATCAACAAATGAGGTTTAGACCGTGAAATGGTCAACAACGACAACGTGGACAAGAAGCTCGTGTTTTACCTATCAAAGACGTTTAGAATTTGAATTCAAAATTTTAGAGTGAATGTCGTACAAAATGAAGCCTTTTGCGGTAGAATGCCTAAAAAAATAGATTTTGGTCGCAAGGATCAACAACGGAAGTTTAAACTATTAAACGGTCAACAACGACAACGTGGACAAGATGCGCTTGTTTAACCCGTCATAAGCGTTCAGAATTCGAATTCAAAATCTTAGAGTGAATGTCATTCAAAATGAAGCCTTCTATGGTAGAACGCCAGAAAAAATACATTTCCGTCGTAAGGATCAACAATTCATGTTTAGACCGTCAAATGGCAAGAGCGACAACGTGGACAAGAAGCTCGTGTTTTACGTATCAAAGACTCTCAGAATTTGAATTCAAAATTTTAGAGTGAATGTCGTACAAAATGAAGCCTTTTGCGGTAGAACGCCTAAAAAATATATTTTGTTCTTGAGGATCAACAACGAAAGTTTAGACTGTTAAATGGTCAACAACGACAACGTGGACAAGATTCACTTGTTTAAGCCGTCATAGATGTTCAGAATTCGAATTCAAAATCTTAGAGTGAATGTCATTCAAAATGAAGCCTTCTACGGTAGAACACCATAAAAAATACATTTCAGTTGTAAGGATCAACAATTGATGTTTAGACCGTCAAATGGTGATGTGATCCAGCCTAACCCTCCATTCAATTCAATCCAGGAGTATTATGAATTCTTGAATGAAGGCTTAAATACACATAGATTCAAGGATAGAGCATGGAAGTTCAAGATTAAGAAAGCTGGAGTGGAAAAACTTGAATAATTAGAATTATTTTATTTTATGTTGTTTTAAAATTAGTATCTTGTCATGTACTTGATGATGTCATTGCTTACTTCTTGCATCGATGATGTCATTGTTTACATCATGCATCGATGATGTCATTGCTTACATAAGCCTTTAGTGATGTCATTGCTTATGTCACTCGATGTAGGTGGTGGGATTGAATGTAGACGATTGGATGTATTTTGTAACAACTATAAATACCTCCCCATCCCATTCCATTTGAGAGATAAGGAAGAGAGCTATGGATTAAGAAAATTGAGAGATTTTATCTTTTGTTCTTCAAGAACATGTTGAACAAATCCGGTTTGTCCGTAATGTTCATTCGACTTATCAATTGATTCATCATCATCAATTGTGGCGTCATTCGCATATACCAAGGTTTGCATCTCTTTATAGATGTTGGGTCGCGGTGTCCATCAATCCATCTACCCTTATATACCAAGGTTCTTGCTTCTTTATAAGCAATGGGTCGCGGTGCCATCCGAATCTGATTGTAGAAACGATCTTTCATCCGTATTTGCTACGGGTTTCGTCACGTTGTTGGCGTGGTTCATATCAGTTGGTATCAGAGGTCAGGCTCTTTTCTCAGAATTCCTATCCATTTAGTTATTCATATCAATTTCTTGTACTTATTATTCTGTCCAATTTCAAGGCTTATTCAGAGTTTTAAAAAAAAAAAAATTATTGTTCAGATTTTTCTTTGTAAATTTCGTAGGGGTTCCAAAATCAGTTGTTTTCATCACTGAAACGACTTCTGATCACCCTGATTTTCGCGTTACATGGTAACTTTATGTTCCGAACAACATATCCAAAATTCAGGATAATCCAACGGTTCAATCAAAAGTTACAGCTGATTCGTGATTGGGTCAAAAAAAAAATATATTTCGTGATTTGCAATTTGCTTCTTTATTTGTCAATTAGGAATTTGCTTTCATTCAGCCAGAAAACCTCTTCTTGTTATCAAGTTACCAAAATTTTTGTGGTAATTTTTTGATTTTTTTCGTGCTTCTAAATTTTTTTTTATTGTTCTTGTTCCTTGCATTCTTGTTTAAAATCTAAGTTTTTTCTTGGTATTCTCTTTGGGAATTACTGGTGGAATTTTGATAAGTTTGATAAGAACCAATTGAGAATTACTACTCATAAAAAATATATATATATAAAAAGGGTTTGTGATTTGCAATTTATAGTTATGGATGATTCAAAATTGTTTACCGGTGCTTTCATAAGTGAGATGAGAAAGGTGTTTAGAGAGGTATTTGATCCAGTTCATGAGCAGTTGGACAAGGTTTGTAAAAGTCTAGATCGAGTAGAGAAGACACAAAGTCAAGCTATCACGTAATGATCCTAATGGGAGGAGAATTCAGTCTAGAAAATATAGGGTTGAAGATGATTGGGATCCGGGAATTGCTAATAGGAGATATGATAGTATGTTTAAAGAAGGTAGAGTTCGGGATGACAACAATATGTGTGTATGAAAAAAAATACATCTTTGAATGATCCCAAAGATTGGCATAAATTGGAGAAGATGATGGAGGCTTATCTTGAATTCAACATGATAGGCGGCGTAGAGTCAAATCCGCTTGCATCCTCTTGCGAATCAAATCAATGTAACAAGGCTAGTAAGGATCAACAAAGTTGTAGAGAGGCTAGTGAGGAAACGAAAGAGGGTGAGAGAAAAGAAAAAAAGTTGAGTGTGAATTTGAAAGAGACTGAGGTAAAAGAAAAAGAAAAAGAAAATTTGGTAGTCTCTATTGAGGGTGATTTTGAGGGAAGACAAAAGATTGGTTGTGCAAAAGAGAGTGAATTGGAGAAAATATTTTTAAATACTAACAATCTTAACCCACATATGCATATTTCTATTTTGTCTTCATTGCAGGAAATTGTTGACCAAAGCCAAGAGCAAGTGGAGTTGGAACATGGCAAGCAAGTTCAAAGACAAGATTTTGGTGAGTTTTCTAAGATGAAGATGGAAGTTGATGAATTGGACCACGTAGACTTCATTGGAGTGGACAAGTACGATTTCCATCCGAGTCATCAATTAGGAAGTTTCTTCAATGAATTATGGAGGATCGAGTTGAAGCATCGTCTCAAGTTTCAAGAATTTTGTTTCTCAAAAAAGGCCAAGCAACAACCTAGTATATGCGAGTTGAATCAAACAATGCTTAGCCAAGATTCGAGGACAAATTTTCTTGAAGAGAAGGGGTATGATGTGATCTAGCCTAACCCTCCATTCAAATATTTTGGGTTCGAAAAAATGCCACTTTAATACTCGTTCCAATTCCGATAGTGACGAAACTTTTCAGAAAATTCCTAAATATATAATAGGACACTATAGAAGTGATGAAGTAAATTTTGGATCTCCCAAAAATTTTAAGAAAGTGTTCGAGCTTAAAATAATAAGGATTTGAGTGTTTAACTTAAAAAAAAAAAAATGAACTAAATCAAATGTAATTAAAACATGGGATGTTACAATATTGATATACTCACAATTTTCTCTTTGAAACTCCAAAACAAGTTGAATAATATGAATATCACAAGTTGTCAACAACCAATCGCACACCCAACAATTAGATTTAGATGCGTTCAACAATGTAATACCAAGGACTAAAGAAACCAAATTCTAGCTATATTAATAAGCCAAACAAATTTTTTTCTAGAATTGCTAGAATAATTGCAAGCAGATTTTCAAACGATGGGCAACAAACAAATCCCTAATTAACGTAAATAAAATTCCTATGGCTTTCTAGATTTCCCGACCAAAATAGACTTATATGGAGCAAAGCACAAGATAAGAATCCCAAATATAATAAAGATGTAACAATGATCAATAAACCCAAATGATTAAATAATATTTGGAATTTCTAGGGTTCAACTAAAAAAATTTCTCTATTTTTTTACTATTCACGCAGCACTATTCACATCACTGTTCATGTAGCAAATTTTTATTTATTTTTCAATGCAAGTGCTATCGTAAAACAGCAATAACTTTTAATCCAACCGTTGAATCGGGCTGAGTTTTGGATATGTTGTTCGGAAAGCAATTTTACTATAAACACGTGAAAATTCAGGACGATCCGAGGTCGTTTAGATAGCAAAAACCACAAATTTTGACAGCCCAGCGGGATTTTAAAGAAAAAACAAATCTAATCTTAACTTCTTCTTTTTTTTTTATGAACCCTAACACAAATATATGGAATCGACAAATCACAAGATACAAGATTAGGGATTTGGAATTGAAAACACAAGAATTAAAAGATAGAAAACCTGGATAGAAAAGTTTCCTCTGATACCAAAGACGCGATCCCGGATCGTCTTTCCTAGCCAGGCTAATGGTTCCTCAACCCTTAAACTACAAACATAGCAAAAACCTTGGAATACGTCAAAAGATGGAATGCAGAAAGCTCAATCCAACGCTTAAAGAAGCGCGAACCTCGGTATAGTGAATGACGCCACAATCAATTGGTGGGGAATTGATTGATAAGTCAAGAACAATTGAATTAATCAATTCACCGTGTTCTTAGAGAACACAAAGAGAAAACTCTCAATATTATTAATCATCAAACTCTTAATCAGAAAACAATAATGTGCCTCCTTTAAATAGGAGTAAACAAAGCCTTAATCCTAATTAAAAAAGGAAACTATTTCCTACTTAGAAAAGGAAAATAATAACACCTAGAATATTCCTAATACAATAAGAAAATTAATGATAAGACAATAAAGAAACTATTCAAAAAGGAAACTACTAATTCTAATTCCTAATTGAATAATGAGACTCAAGAAGCCCACTAATTTAAAAGCAAATTAAATTAATATCTTCTAGATTATTCCAATGGGCCTCCTTGTGGTTCTAACCTCTTGACCTTCCACGCCTAATCTTTAGGAACCCCATGTAATGCATGATCATCATTTAAGCTTCTTGCATCTCCTAGTATGATTAATTCAAGGCTTAGACACTTATATTTCCATGCCCAATCCTTGCACATGAACATAATCAAGCCTCCATTTAGTAACTCACAATTTCCCTTGGTTGAATATAATGGAGGACTAGACGAGATCACATCAGGATAATAACAGGAATTGGGTCACAGATCAGAGGGGCATTGCTGAGTTGGGAGTGCAGTATTATCAATCTCTTTTTCAAAGTGAGCAGTCTTCGTATGATTTTACGCTTATTCAAAAATTGATTCCTCAGCTGATTACAACAAAGCAGAATGTGAATTTACTTAATTTACCTAATATGAAAGAAGTCAAATATACTGTTTTCTCTATGAATCCAGATGGCGCAGCAGGACCGGATGGTTATGGGGGATTTTTCTATGTTTCTTGCTGAATCCAGATGGCGCAGCAGGACCGGACTCAAAAGTGTTATGTTGAGTATTTCTAAAAATATTTGGCATTGTGCCCTTAAAATGGTCCTTCCTCACATGGAGGGCTCTTAGAAAGTGCCTTCCCCTTGATGAATGTTTGATGAAAAAAGGTTACTTGTTAGCTTCCAGGTGTGGCTTCTGTTCTCAACCTTAATTTGAATCAACTTCTCATGTGTTTGTTGGCAGTGCAATGACTCGGCAAGTGTGGGCATATTTCGAAGATGTTTGTAATATTAAACGTTGAGGTGTATTCTTCAACAGAAAATTAATGCCTGGTGGTTACCTAAGGTGAGATCTCCTTGCTATAAGGCTATCATTTTATTGATTCCAAATGCAATTTGTTGGGAGTTATGGTTGAATAGAAACATTGGTAAATATGAATCAAAATTCAAAGCTGCTGACCAAATTATTACTAATGTGAAGAGGGTAATTGGTGACATTCTTTTGGGTCAATCCATGCTATAAAAAAGATGTTATGCGGATGGGTATATTCTTCAAAAGCTGAATGTTTCAATTCCCACTATTATTTCTTGTACTTGGACTCTCACTAAGTGGAAACATTCTTTAGCGGGTTGGTTTAAATTGAACATAGATGGGAGTTGTAAAGGGAATCTAGGTCCCGGGGGGTGGTCGCTGCATTTTACGAAAAGATAAATGGCAAGTGGTCTGTGCCCAGGCAGATTGTTATAGGGAGATTACTAATAATATTGCTGAAGCTAAAGCATTGCTGCAAGGTTTACAAATGTGTAAAGGGAGGAATATTTCCAAAGTGGAGATTGAATTAGATTCCATGGTTATGGTGCAAGCAATTAAAGGAACTATTAATATTCCGTGGGCGCATATGATATCAGAAGCATTCAAGAGCAGTTATTTTCCTTTGAATTTATTGTTAATCATGTATATAGAGAAGCCAACAGAGCTGCAGATTTTCTTGCCAATTTAGGAGTTAGGAAGAAGAAATTTCTTATGTTTCGTAAAAAGACAATGCCTAGGAAATTAGTAGGCATTACTAAAGTAGATAGAAGTGGAGTGATGGATATTCGTATCCCTACATTGTAAAGTTGTTTTCTATTTTAATAAATTTTAGGGGCTATTGCTTCCTATTAATTTTTTTTTGATATTTCTAATGTATATATTTTACTGTCAATTATATCCACTTTTTCGACTTAAGATTAGACTACAGTCTATAATTCACATTTGCGTTCCTGAATTGAGATTATACAATAATTTACATTAGTCTTGGAATAGTAATTAAACAGTAAGTATAGTTTGAAACATTTGTAATACGTCTATAAAATTTAGTTCTTACCTAGAAACAAATAAAAATTATAACTTTAATTACAGATTCATGATGGCAAACATGAAAAAAAAACATATACTATAATTGAATATTATTCATTTGACTTGAAAGAATTTAGAATGAATGAAACGATATTTGTTGCCTCCATTAATTTTTAATTAGTTTCTTAAGTTTTAGTTCTACTTTATTTTTATTTTTTTAGAGCCCTCATTGTATAGAAAAAAGAAAAAGAAAATAGTAAACTCATTTGTTTAAAAAAATTATACGCTAGTGTTATGATGTAATAATATAAATTAATTCCGTCAAGTTTGATAGTAGTGTATATTTTTTATGAATAATGAATTAATAGTACTTGTCTCAATAAATTTTTTTACAAATTAAGAAAATAGATTATGAAGGAAGTATATTCTAATTAGAAAACTAATTTTAAAAGTAAATATATTTAAAAGATTATTAATTGGTGAATATACTTTTTAAATTTTATAAAAATAATTTGAAAAATTTATTTCAAGGTCAGCATAAATCAAAGATGGATAAATTTCAAAACCAATGGATAGAAATAAAATTAGCAAAAAAAAAAGAGAGAAATTCGGCACGAAGAAACGCATCCAGTCAAAAATACCGAGCAGAACATCGACGGCTCTCGCTCACGAGTTTCGATTAGAACCCTAACTCCTCATCTTGGTTCTCCTGTTGATAAGTATGTCTTTCTACTTAAAATCATGTCAGTAATTTTGATTTATTGTGTATATTTTCATGCCCGTCTCGCATCCCCTTAAATCGTTAATTTCAGATTTGGGTTTTATATTGTATTTTTTATATCATCACAGGCGGATTAGTTGCTCTTTTTTACAATCTCTTACTGATACACGAATGTCTGTGTTGTGTGTGTGTTCATTCTTAGTGATTCAGTAGTTTGGGAACAAATATCATTGGGTCTATTGGAAGAAATGTTGAAATCCCATTAATGAAGGGGGGTTTGGGTATTCGAAGCATTCATATAGTTACTGCCTTCTTTATGAAACTTTGGTGGAATTTAAGGTCTACCTCGTCTCTCTGGGCGACTTTTATGAAAAACAAATATAGTTTTAACAAGCATTTAACTAATTGTGAAGTTAAAATGGGCCCTCTCCAATTTGGCAGAGAATGATGAAGGTGAAATCAATTACTGAATCTTCAATGAGGTGGGTTATTGGTAGGGGTGAAATTGATTTTTGGAAAGACAAGTGGTGGGGAGATGATAGATTTCGGATTTGTTGCATTCTTCCATTCATTCTCTTACAATCTCATCCGCTTTGAGTTCGAATGAGTGGCAAAATTCTTGTAGTTCTGTTTTGAGTAATGGAGAAATGACTAGGATTTAAGCCATGCATCAGCTTATTAATCAAGAGCAGGATAAGTGTGTTCCGATAGCGAATCCTAATGGGCTTTTCAGCATTAAGTCTGCCTGGAACATTTGTAGGACTCAGAGTGTTATGTTGAGTATTTCTAAAAATATTTGGCATCATAGCGTGCCTTTAAAATGGTCCTTCCTCACATGGAGGGCTCTTAAAAAGTACCTTCCCCTTGATGAATGTTTGATGAAAAAAGGTTACTCATTAGCTTCCAAGTGTGGCTTCTGTTCTCAACCTTAATTTGAATAAACTTCTCATGTGTTTGTTGACAGTGCAGTGACTTGGCAAGTGTGGGCGTATTTTGAAGATGTTTGTAATATTAAACGTAAAGGTGATATTCTTCAACAGAAAATTAATGCCTGGTGGTTACCTAAGGTGAGATCTCCCTGCTATAAGGCTATCCTTTCATTGATTCCAAATGCAATTTGTTGGGAGTTATGGTTCAATAGAAACATTGGTAAATATGAATTAAAATTCAAAGCTGCTGACCAGATTATTACTAATGTCTGCGTTGTGTGTGTGTGTGTTCATTCTTAGTGATTCACTAATTTTTACAATCTCTTACTGATACACGAATGTCTGCGTTGTGTGTGTGTTCATTCTTAGTGATTCACTAATTTTTTTTTCTTTCTAGATTATGTGTCTGGGAGTTCCAATTCGGAGAGAAAAGGAAATAAAGTTACCTCTTCTCTCGTTTGGGTTTTTTTAACGAAAATAACAATGTTCTAAAAATTGCTAGGCATTTCTAGGTCGGCGACGGGGCCTAGCGCCTAGGGGATTAAGTGGGAATTAATCGATCAAAATAAAAAGCTAGGGTTAACGTTTTGAATGCCGCTCAAGTGTGTAGTCCTCTCCTCGTCATCGACCATCTCATCTTTCCTGACCTTCTCTCTTCTTCGGTCTTTTCACAGTCACGTGTATGTTGTCCTCCCTTCTGCCATATATTTGAGAATTTTGTGCTTTTGGAAGAAATAGGTTGGGTTTCTTGGTTCGTTTGATTGATGTCAAATAAGCATCATGTTTTTAGGAGATGAAGAAGATGTTGAATAAGCTATGATAATTTCCCGTGATTAAGGATGAGGAGAAACAACTAAATTATTTTATTTTAGTTTGCTTGTTAGTTTTGTGAACTTTGCACTTGTGTTTTTCTTTTTTGGATTTATGGTTTCTATTTGATGTAATCCTTTCTCTTTTGGATATGACTTGGTGATTATTTAAAGTGCTTTTAGATTTGACTTAGTGATTATTTATTTATAAATGTGTCCCTCGCCGTACTTGTGTCCTGTTTTTTTAAGATTTGCCATCGCGTACCACATAAGACACTCGTACCCGTGTCTGTGCTTCATAGGAATTATATAATTGCATGGCTTGTAAGTTCTCTCACAAGCGAATGCTATCGATGGAGTTTTGGTCGCATGTTGTACCATGTTAAGTCGGTGTATCTGTTACCAATGCAACAGACGGGTGTGGGGCATATTTTGTGATATGATCCGGTCTAGCTCCAGTTTCTATTCAACCATGGTGGTTCATGGCATTCTAAATGATGATCCATACCTGATGAATTACAAGGATAGAGCATGGAAATTCAAAAGGAATTCCATAGAATTTCAAGACTCCTATATTATTTCCTTTAATTATTTAGGAGTTTATTTTAGTTGTCTTATTTTATTATTCAATTAGGAATTAGATTAGTAGTTTCCTTTTTGAATAAGTTTCCTTATTATTTATTATTAATTTTCTTATTATATTAGGATTATTCTAGAAGTTATTTTCCTTTTCTAAGTAGGAATTAGTTTCCTTTTTGAATTAGGATTAAGGCTTTGTTTACTCCTATTTAAAGGAGGCACATTATTGTTTTATGATTAAGCTTTGATGATTAATTAAATTGAGAGCTTTCTCTTTGTGTTCTTTAAGAGCATGTTGAACATGTTGAATTGAGTAAATTCAATTGTTCTTGACTTATCAATCTAGCAATCACACTAGATTGTGGCGTCATTCAGGTTTTTCTGATATCAGTTGGTATCAGAGGATAGCTTCTACATTCAGGTTTTTCTATCTTTTTATTTCTTGTTCTTGTTAGAGATTCAATTTGGTTAAAAAAAAAAAGTTGCAAATCAGATTTTTTTTCCAAAATCCCGTTGAACTGTCGAAATTAGTGGTTTTTGCTATCGAAACGACCTCGGATTGTCCTAATTTTCTGCCCGATTATTGTAAAATTGCGTTCCGAACAACATATCCGAAAATCATCCCGATCCAACGGTGAGATCAAAAGTTATAGCAGTTTTACGATAGCACCAGCAAAAAAAAAAAAAGTGTGATTTGCGAGTTTTAGTTATGGATGATCTAAAATTGTTTACCGGAGCTTTCGTGAGTGAGATGAGAAAGGTTTTTAGAGAGGAGTTTGATCCACTTCATGAGCGAATGGAGAAAGTTTGTAAAAGTTTAGATCGAGTTGAGGAGAGACAAGTAAAGCTATCACATAATAATAATCCTAATGGGAGAAGGATAATTCATCCTAGAAAAAAATAAGGTTGAAGATGATTGGGATCCGGGAATTGCTAATAAAAAACATGGTGGTAAGTTTAGAGAAGGTAGAGTTTGGAATAATAACAATATGTGTAGTATCAAGAAGAAAACTCCTTCGAATGATCTAGAAAATTGGCGTAAATTGGAGAAGATGATGGAGGCTTATCTTGAATTCAACATGATGAGCAGCGTAGAGTCAAGTCCGAAAGCATTCTCTTGCGAATCAAATCAATGTAAAGAGGAGGAGAATGCAACCATATCTAAGACTTTATTCATAATAATATTGAGTGATTTTAATCCTCTTTGGTTCTTCACGAACTACTTGAACTTATCGGTTTGTCCGTGGCGTTCATCCGACTTATCAATCGGTATTCCGCACCCGGTTGTGGCGTCTTCGATTTCCATCCTAATCTGACTGTGGAAACGATCCAGGTTCTTAATTTGCTACGGTTTTCGTGTGTGTCTGTGTCAAGGTTCGCACAACCAATTCGTTGTGTTTGCGGGTTTTGAGCGATATCACCGTAGGTCGTATCATCTCGTGTTTGACACCTCTTGCCTTAATTTTCTTACTAGTTATGGATCGGATGTTTTAAATACTCTTAGGTGCACAAATCGGATACCTAGTATAGCTAAGGCAAGTGCAAGGTCGAACTCTAAGGACTTAACAGATGAAACGTGTGTTATTTAGCTTAGAAATTGAGTGTAATGACTTTATCAACTAAAGACATGAATAAAATTATCAATAATAAAATATTAGGGTGACAGAATCATATAGTTTAATTTATATCATCTTCCTAACATTTATGCCCATTAAACTCTATTTGTTATTCCGTACTAATTTGGTCTCCAGATGGTATTAGATGTGAAAAATAAAATCAATTAAGTCCAATTAAATTAGAAAATCCAATTTATAATTCTTCCTCAATAAAACATGTGTATAAGGTCAAAACACTAACTATACCCATCAAAACACAATTTATAACCGCTTTTAACAAATCATAAATTAAATCCAACAAGTTATAATGAAATTCAAAATTTATTTTTTATCAATCAAAGTAGGTGTCCAATGAGAATAATTATTTTTTACATGAAAGCATTATATTGGTAAAGTCAATTGGCATGAATATGAGCAATAAAACAAGTCAAATATACTCATCCTCAACCTTAGAAAATTACATAGCCTAACATGCTTATAAATAAAATAAAACAGATAATTAAAGAATACATAAATAAATAAATCGAGTACTTACTTGATTGCCCGAATTAAAGTTAGCAAGAAAATTTAATTAAAGATCCATAATTAACATAGCCTTCGGTTGCTCCAAATAATAAATTAATAAAAGATAAGAATCTGGAAAATAAATCCAATCCAATCCAATGCACTATTCATTGCTAAATTCGTAAAAAGAAGGGAATAAAAAATTGCCAAAGATAGAAAAATATTAAAGCTCCATCCTCGAATATTGTCCTTGGAAAAGAATTGAAAAAAGAAAAATATTATAATGATGATGTGTCTAATATATGTGCAAGATGATGATGATTTGCTGCAGCTGTGACTCCCCCAAATCCCGTTAAGATGACCTATCCTTTGAGATCCGGTTGATCGCAGGTGCCATAAGCTGACGGCAGGTAAACAAGGTACAAATCTCCAAAAATATTGCCAAGGCTCAACAATTTAAGTAACGAGGTTTAGAATAATAAGGCATTCCTCTCATACAAACCATATTAACAAGCCTACAATGAGGTCCAAACATGCAAAGTCTACAAACTCAACGTCCTACATAAGTTTAATATAAGTACGATGCATATACTGTCAACAAAACTTTATGAGCATTGGTCTTTCCATTGCGAAGGACCTCAATTAGATAATGGTATAGAGGCCATCTATGGATAAACGTCATTTCTCTTCCCTTTCCCAGAAGAACTCGCTGAAGTACATATATAGAAAAATAATAGGGGTGAGTCAAACGGAATCAGTGGGAATCATATATATAATAACTTAATTATGAAAAATAGTATTTAGAAAACATTAGAGTAATTCCATAAAACAAACCCCTTGTCCGACAAAATCCTATAGCACAATTCAAAATCCATTTATCTTAAAAGCTTCGAGCCACGATGTCGTTAATCCTTGCAACTATCCTAGTGTACAACATGTCTGCATTTCGTGGCCTTTCACCCACACGGCAACAGGGCCTCCCATTCGTTTTCGTGCACGGTTTCAGGTCTTGCACCTAGGAGACTTTGTCCCAGCTTCCAGCCCCGTCTAATGTGACCATACCTGGGACCATTCATGGACTAGTGCTAACGTGTAATCTCAATAACACATCAATCAGCTCATTTAAACAGCAATTATGCCACATATGTATTGTTTTCATTACTATATAAAACATCCTTTATGTAACCAACAGGGGAAATCTCATATCAATAATTTAGACTAGTATAACAACTCAAAGACAAGTATGTTGTAAAATGGAAACCACCACTTAAACCCTTAAACTGAACATTCAGCTTTATAGTAACGTTTACAAATAACAAAATGGGTTCCATGTAAGTTTTAGTGCAAATCAAGTAATTAGTCATAATCTCATGTTAAAACATGTAGTTTGAACGATATTAAGGCTATGTAAATTATCAATTTCAATGACAACACAAAATCCAAACACATACCCTAAAACCCATTTGAAGAAGCTAGGTTTTTCATATGAATAAGAGTAAAATCATAATAAAGTTACAATAAGTTGTAAAATAGATTTTGGTACTAGATTTCCAACTTAATAGAGTGATATCCTCGAGTTTGGAGGGCTGAATCAAGCTAGAAGTCATTGAATCTCGAAATCCCCTAATTTGAGCTTCAAGCCCTAACAATGGAGGAAGTGAAGATGAAGGAGATGAAGATAGTGATGATGGAGTCTTGTTTTTGGGATGAAAAATGAGCAGAAATCCCTCCGAAAACCTTTACAAAGAAGCCCTCAACTCTCTCTAGCTCTCTCTCGATGTTGCTCACAAATGGGAAAAATGGGTAAAGCTTGACCTTTAAAACAAGTAAAGTCTATGTGCTATTCTGAAGGCCAGATCGGTCTGCCTATTTTGGGGAATGGTACGGAGACTACAACCTCCTCTAATCACAAAGGGCGGACCGGTTTGGCAAAACTGTAGACCAGTGTAATGCCCCGTGTCCCATTTTTTATGTTACCCCTATTCGTGAGTCCGGTTAAGGCTTCATCTTCGCTTTGAAGGGTGAATATTTGATTCGGGGTCCACATAGGTGATCTGACACTATTATCATGTCACATTAGGCAGTTTATGTTTGCATAAGTGATCTTTTCACAATTTGGGTGGTCCAAATTGAAATCGACTTGTTAATCGTATGTTTTGACTTTAAGCGATTTTTAAGTTTTTAGCCATCTTTGAGAGGCCGTAACTTCTGCATTTCTTATCCAATTAAGTCACCATTTGTTCGTATGTTTAGATTTCATACCATTCTATAACTTTCGTGTTTTGACCGAAAGCCAATTCGCACTCCTCATTGGTCAAAACAGCGTCCGAAGTAGGCCGGTTAGTAAAATCTGGTCATTCGGTAGTGTTTCGGCAGAGTGCTGTCTTTGAAGGATTTCTGGGAATTATCCATCCAGAATTTGGGGAGACTTCCTCTTAGGAAGTTGTAGATCTTTGAATTAACTTTCCGTGAATATAAAGATCACCCCAATTTGAGTTCCGAGCAAGAAGTTATGACCAAAATACCATCAATAGTCAGTGCTTTGGGAAATAAGCTTTGGCTGAGAGCTCCCAAGATCGATCTTGGAGCCCTGTGTGTCGAATTTTAACCCCTTTTAACCCATTTTTCTCACATTTTATCACCATAATACACCTATTTCGAGCCTCACTTTTCTTTCTCATACTAAGGGAGTTCTAGAGAGAGATATGAGATTTGTGAGATATCATAGTGGATTTTTCATCTCAATTAAAGGATTACACCCACACAAACACTATTCATCATCTTCTTCTTCAATCCTCCATTGAAGCTCAAAGAGGGAATGCTTGAGCATGAGGTCCAGCCACCAATTCTCCTCCATAGAGCTTCAAGCTTAGTTCAAAGCATCATATGAGGTGGGAACAATAATATTTAACTTATTTTCTTAACTATTATGTGTTGTATTTAGTGTTAGATGCAAATTGGGGGAGTTGGTACAAAACCTAGGTTTTAATGCCTGCGCTTGGTTTTGGGTTGTTTGACCTTGGATTAATGGTGGATAATTACTAGATAATGCTTAATAAACAGGATTAGAGAAAGCAATACACATATTTAGTCGTAATCATAAGTGTTGACACAAAACCCCCATGAGACGTATACTAGCCTTCGCTAACTTTTGAGATACATATATAAATGAAATTTATGAACTATATATTGCATATAATCGTCATCATTACACCTTAAATGAGTTATATGTGCGGGTTGGTAGGGTGTAGGTCACTTAGTGACTGTTGAGGTATGTTAGTGTAATGTAACTATGCAAAATAGGTGTAAAACCTCCAGACTAATATGCAGCTTTGCTATTACAATATTATAGTATGTGAGATACACATAGAGCCTTAAATTTACGCACAATACACCTAGTATGGTGTCGCGACTTAGTAGTCCTGCATTTAATAGCTTCCCTGGCTTGCGGATTAGTTCTTGTGGCATTATCAACAGGACTATGTGTCTCGAGAAGTAGTTGCCCTACACTTAGGTAAAAGATCCTAATGTAGTTCCATCCTTGGAGGAACTTGCTTGTACGGGTGTTTTTCTTGTTAATTATTTGGAGCGTAGTCCCCGGGAAAATGTCTTGCGTGGGTTTAACTGATACGACCTACGGTGATATCGCTCAAAACCCGCAAACACAACGAATTGGTTGTGCAAACTTTGACACAGACACACACGAAAACCGTAGCAAATTAAGAATCTGGATCGTTTCTACAATCAGATTAGGATGGAAATCGAAGACGCCACAACCGGGTGCGGAATACCGATTGATAAGTCGGGTGAACGCCACGGACAAACCGATAAGTTCAAGTAGTTCGTGAAGAACCGAAGAGGATTAAAATCACTCAATATTATTATGAATAAAGTCTTAGCTAATAAAATAAAACAATGAACCCCCCTTTAAATAGGGAGAAGAAAACTTAGGCCACAAGAAACCAATCCAATAAGGAATCCTCAAACAAATCCTAATCAAACAAGAACTAGTTTTTAAGAGGAAATAACAATAATAAATAAATAATAAATAAAAACGAGTGGGCTGGCTTGACTCCACTTCTTGGGCCGCATAGACATAGTCTTCTCACTCCAATTGGGCTTGAATAAGTGTAACCCAGCCTCCATTTTGTGCTCCACGTTTTTCCCCTCCAATGGGCTTGATTGTGCCTTCTTCTTGAGCCCAAATAGCTTGAATTAATCCATTAAGCTCAGCCTTTAACTTCTTAGCCCGCGACCTTGTAATTGGGCCTGTTGGAACTTGGATGGCCTTTGAATTGTCTTCATTTTGCACAACAGTCTTGCCTCCATCAAACTCCAAATGAATTACAAGTTAAGACTAAGTCTCTGGGCAGTTCGCTCACTTGGAGGAGACATGATTAGTTTAGAGCTTGGGGTCCTTCGGGAACCGTTGCTCTAAGACTAGTGACCGCGGGGTGTAAGCTTGAGGCATTATACTAGAGATATGAAGATGTTGACCCTTACTTGATTATTGTTATGATTATTGTTGCCATTATATCTCTAATTGTTAATATTAAATTCCTATATGATGTTGTTGTTGACCTATGTGCCCCTTTAAGGTACAGGGCCGGATTGCATGACATACACGAAGAGCACGCGATTAAAGTAGCTTGTTTTCATAATATACTAATATTCATATTGAAATACTAAATGATAAGCATTGTGATGTGGATTAGTATTGTAGAAACTAGTAATTGCCATAGCATAACGAACCTTAGGAATCTAATGATCTTAGTTACATGAAAAACATAAAGTAGACTACCTCGTTAAACCATAAGATTCATGGATATAAGTCATAAGAGGATTGAAGAGCTAGGACAAACTTAGTTTGTTCAGGTAACTTCCAAATACTAGGATGGGTATCCTAGCGGTTAGGTTTGACAAGCTATTTGTTCTTTGCATTGCACTATGTATATGTATTGAGCATTACTTGTAATACCCCGTGTTTCATTTACAAGCTAAACACCATTCGTAGGCCTGATAGAAGCTTATAGTCCCGTTAGGACGTGAATTATTATTTCTGGACCCTTCCAAGTTAGTCCAACACGTCCAGTGTGTCATATTAGATGTACTAAACTTGTAAGAGTAATTGTTTCACAATTCGGATGTTTTGAATTGAAATCGGGATGTTAATTGCGAGTTTTCAATTTACGCGAGTTCAAAATTTGGACAACTTTGAGGAAGCGTAACATTTTCATTCCTCACCAAATTGAGTTTTCGTTCTTTAAAGGGTCTAAATTTTTATGCAATCTACAACATTTTTGTTTTGGCCGAAAGCAAATTCAGGCTTCTACTTGGTCAAACGTGAGCGCGAAGTAGGTCAATCGCTAATAATTGTTCTTTTGGTAACATTGTAGCAACGTGCTGACTTTGACGCATTTCTGGGAATAATCCATTAGGAATTTGGAAAATCTTCCTCTTAGGATGTTGTAGAGCTTTGAATTGGTTTTCCATGGACATAAAGATCACCTAAATCAGAGTTCCGAGCGAAAAGTTATGGCCGAAATACGAACAGTGCACTAAAACACGAAATGCAAAGCATTGACCGGTATGGCACGAAATACAAAATAGTGGTTGTGCAAAAGAGGGCGAATTGGAGAAAGTATTTTCAATTGCTAACAATCTTAATCCAGTTTTGCCTATATCTATTATGTCTTATTTGCAGGGAGTTGGAGATCAACACCAAGGAAAACTTGAGTTGGAACATGGTAAGCAAGTTTTAAGGCAAGGTTTTGGTATGTTTTCTAAGTTGGAGTTGGTAAGTTGTTCTCTGAAGAAATTATTTGGATTTAAAACAAAGCATGGATTGTTTGAATGGGTAACTAATTCTCTGATTTTGAATAATGCTTTTATGAGTTTAAAGAATCAAGTTTGGAATCCATTGTTGGGAAAATTTGTTTTAAAGGGTTTGGAACATTCGAATTTCACACTGTCATGTAGCAATAGTAATTTGGAGTGTTGCTTATCAATTATTTTGAATGATCAATTGCTTATGGTGAGTTTTAAAGCGCTAACTGCTTCAAGAAGTGCACTTTTGGCACGGATGAGATTGTATTTGATTGTTCTCTTTTGAGGGCAATAGGTGATATGATCCGGTCTAGCCCCGGTTTCTATTCAACCATGGTGGTTCATGGCATTCTAAATGATGATCCACACATGCTGAATTACAAGGATAGGGCATGGAAATTCAAAAGGAATTTCATAGAATTTCACATGTTCGATTCAAGAAGCTTAAACGATGATCATGCATTCCATGGGATTCCTAAAGATTGGGCGTGGAAGTTCAAGAGGGTAGAACGGCAAGGTGGCCCATTGGAATAATCTAGAAGATATTAATTTAAGTTGTTTTTAAATTAATATGGCTTCTTGAGTCTCATTATTCAATTAGGAATTAGGTTATTATTTTCCTTTTTGAATAGTTTCCATATTATTTTTATTATTAATTTCCTTGTTGCATTAAGAATATTCTAGGTGTTATTATTTTCCTTTTCTAATTAGGAAATAGTTTCCTTTTTGAATTAGGATTAAGGCTTTGTTTACTCCTATTTAAAGGAGGCACATTATTGTTTTATAAAAGATTAAGTTATGATGATTAATTGAGAGTTTTCTCTTGTGTTTTCTAAGAGCATGTTGAACATGTTGAATTGAATTAATTCAATTGTTCTTGACTTATCAATCTAGCAACCACACTAGATTGTGGCGTCTTCGACTATACCAAGGTTCGCGCTTCTTTAAGCGTTGGGTTGAGGTTCCACCTTCCATCTTTCGACGTATTCCAAGGTTCTTGCTACGTTCGTAGTTCAAGGGTTGAGGATCCATTAGCCTGGCTAGGAAAGACGATCCGGGTTCGCGTCATTGGTATCAGAGCAGACTTTTCTATCCAGGTTTTCTATCTTAGTTTCTTGTTCTTTCAATTTCTTAGTAGATTCTTGAAACCCTAGGCCTTCATTCTTGTTAATCTTATTCCAAAAAAATTGTGTTAGGGTTTATAGATTCTGAAAAAAAAAAAAAAAAAAAAAAATATTCGGGTGAACAGTGCCGTGAACAGTGCGCATGAACAGTGATGAACAGTAATCGCGATGAACAGTGATGAACAGTAACCGCGATGAACAGTGCGCGATGAACAGTGATTTGGCGTGAACAGTGTTTTCTGAAAAAAAAAAAAAAAAAAAAAAAAAAAAACAGAATTCTGAATTGCTTGTAAACCCTAGAAAAAAAAATTGATTATTGTGTATAGGGTTTCGTTGTTTTGAATTGGATTACAACAAAGTTGGAATGTTGAAGCGAAAACCCTAGGTTGTTTATTCTTCGTCGAATAGCGATTCAATTGCTGTGAATTTGGGCGCTATTATTGAAATTGAGGATTTAAGTTGAACCCTAGAAAATTCCGAATAATATTCAATCGTTTGAGTTTGTTGATCCTTGTTGCATCTTCATTCTAATTGGGATTCTTATTTTGTGTTCCATATAAATCTATTTTGCTTGGAAAATCTAGAAAGCCATAGGATATTTGATTTGCATTAATTAAGGATTTGATTGTTGCCTATCGTTTGGAAATCTGCTTGCATTATTCTAGCAATTCTAGAAATTCGTTTGGCTCATTAATATTGCTAGAATTTGGTTTCTTGAGTCCTTATAATCATTGTGAAGGCGTTCAATCTAGGTGTGCGATTGGTTGTTGGGGACTTGCGATATATTCATATTGTTCAACTTGTTTTAAAAGTTCCAAGGAGAAAAATTGTGAGGTTTTTTATTACTTGAGTGACAAACACGAGAGAAAAAAAAATGTGTGATACTTGAGTGATACACGTAAGGGAGTGCGTGAGGAAATTTTATTTCTTTATTTGTACTAATCCTTATTTTGGCAGCGCAAGAATGTCTTATTTTAATTTTGAGCAACGTTGGCGTGATGAGGAGTTTAAAAGGGATAGTGCGCAAGTAAAAAATCTAGAAATTAGACGGCGCATGCGATTAAGTGAAGCTCCTAATAGGGAAAGGATAAAACAAAATTTCAGTAGTACCACGAAAAAGACTTCCTTGTTTGATGATGAGGATTGTTCTAAGTTTAACGAATTGTTTACCAAAACTTATGAGCAATTTAAGAGGAGGGAAAGTTTTGTGCCAAACCAACTTGAAGAGCATGCCGTAGAAGGTGAATTGCTAGCTGACTGTGGTGACCCAAGCGTGCGAGCGAATATATTTCGAACTAGATGCCTCGTGCAAGAGAAGGTGTGTAGTTTGATAATTTATGGGGGAGTTTACTCAAACTTTGCTAGCACAACAATGATTGAGAAGTTGAATCTGCCTACGTTCAAGCACCCGTGTCCTTATAAGTTGCAATGGCTGAATGATAATGGAGTGATAAGGGTGAACGAGCAAGTGCTTATTTCTCTTAGCATTGGGAAGTAAAAGGATGAAGTTTTATGCGATGTGGTTCCAATGCAAGCCGGCCACATGATTTTGGGTCGACAATGGCAGCTTGATAGGCAAGTCACTTACAATGGCGTTTCCAATAAATACTCTTTCAAGATGAATGAGAGAACCGTTACTCTTGTTCCATTGCCACCAAAGCAAGCTCATGAAGATCAAATGAAGTTACAAAAGGAGAGTGATAAAAAAAGAGAGAGTGAGCAAAAGCAAGAAAAGAGTAGTAAGGCTAGTGAGGAAAGGAAAGAGAGTAATGAGGCTACTGAGGAAAAGAAAGAGTGTGAAAGGAAAATAAAAGAGACTGAGGTAAAAGAGAGAGAAAAAGAAAATTCAGTGATCTTTAGCAAGAATGAGTTTGAAAAAGACTTGAGTGAAGTGAGGGAGATTGAGGTAAAAAAGAGTGAATCGGAGGAAGAATTTTCAAATACTAACAATTTTAATCCCGTTTTGCCTATATCTAGTGTGTCTTATTTGCAGGGAGTTGGAGATCAACACCAAGGAAAAGTTGAGTTGGCACACGACCAACAAGTTTTAAAGCAAAGAGTTGGTGAGTTTTCTAAGTTGGAATTGGTAAGTTGTTCTCCGAAGAAATTATTTGGATTTAAAATAAAGTATGGCTTGTTTGAATGGGTAACTAATTCTTTGATTTTGAATAATGCTTTTATGAGTTTAAAGAATCAAATTTTTGAGCCATTCTTAGGAAAAATTGTTTTGAAAGGCTTTGATCGTTGGAATGTCACACTGTCACATAGCAATAGTAGTTTGAATTGTTACTTATCGATTAGTTGGAATGATCAATTGCTTATGATGAGTTTTGATGCGCTAACCGCTAACCTCAAGAAGTGCGCTCTTGGCACGAATGAGACTATGTTTCTTTGCTTTGATGAGAGTGTTGATCAGATGGATCCACTAGAATCTGGATCATGGAGTGAAGACTATGCAGATCCCATCCGGGTTCCAAGTGGTCCGATCACCAGAGCTAGGGCAAGGAAGATGAAGGAAGCACTCATGAGCATGGTCCACGAGCTGATGAATAAAGCTGACGCTTGGAGAAGCATTCAAGGAGATGAAGAGCACGAATGGAAAATAATGCTTAGCCAAGAAGAAGTGGAACCACACGTCTGAATTATTTCATGGCGTTTTTTTTATTATTATTATTTTTATTGTTGAAGCCCATGGATTGTGGATAATTATTAGATTAAGAATTGGGCCTGCTAAGTGTGTTTTGGCTTGTTCTAGACTATTCTCTATTTTCGAAGTGGGCTTAGCCCGTTTGTGTTTTTATTTTCGTTTAGGGTTGTTTTACTCCTATTTAAGGGAGTTGACGCTATGGTTTGAGGGATGAATTACGAATTTGAGTGTTGCTCCTTTTAGTTCTTAAGAACTTGTTGAACAGTTTTGAATTAATTTTAATTCGTATTGTTCTTGACTTATCAATCAATTCTCCATCAATTGATTGTGGCGTCATTCGACTTATACCAAGGTTCGATTCTTGTTATCAAGGGTTGGGTTGAGGTTTCCGCCTTCCATCACTTCGACGTTTTCCAAGGTTCGAGTCTGTTTATAGACTACGGGTTGAGGATCCATCAAACTGGGAGAAAAGACGATCCAGGATCGCATCATTGGTATCAGAGCAAACTTTTCTACCCAGGTTTTATCTATCGTTTTAATTTTCTGCTCTTTCTAACTCGTGCCTTTATTTTATTTTTTTTCTCTTGTTCTTAAATTAGGGTTCTTGTTTTCGACTAAAAAAAAAAAATAAAAAAATTTATCTAGATCCAATTCGTATCTGTTCTTGTCGAAAAATCTGTTGAGGCTATTTATTTCGAATCTGTTAGGATTATAATCCCGAAAACGCAAACCCTAGAATTGCGATTTGAGATTTGAGATTTGCGATTTGCGATTTGAGATTTTCTGTGATTGCTATTTGGTGTGGCTTGTCTCTTGTTGCAATTTCTACCTTCAATTGCTGTTAAAATCTCGATTGCTAAGTTTCGTTGCCGCATATGTAAGCTGTTATGATTGCTTTTTCGATTGCGATTTGTTGAGTTTTCGAAATCTGAGAATTTCGACTACACCAGATTAAAGTAGAAGTCGAGAGACCCGGAATCAAAAAAAAAAAAAAAAATACAAAATTTTTCCAGAATTCGTAACTATTTCTCTTTGACCTTGGGTTATATAGGTTCCAAGGATTCCAAAAATCAGTTTATCCCAAGACCAATTTTCGCACCTCTTTTTCGTCCTGTTTCGCCTTTTATTGTGTCCATATTTATTGGGGATTCTTGTTTCCTATCGATATACTTGTTCCTTGAGCCTTTGGTATTGTGGAATACGTCCACCCTGATTGTTGGGTGTGCGATTGAATTGTTGAGTACGTGCGGTAAATTCAGATTATTCAACTTGTTTGTCAAGTTCCAAAGGTGCATCAGTGAGGTTACCAATATTTGTGTGCTAAACACGAGTGACATTATTCTTGAGCGAAACACGTGAGGGAGTGCAGCGAGGAAATCTATATTCTTTATTTGTGCTAACCTCTATTTTGCAGCAATTATGTCTAGTGGTAATGAAGGGGATCACCCTAGTTTCGATCCGAAATTGTACAAGGAAGCGATGGCGCTTGAATTACGAAAAATGCTAAGAGAAGAGTTGGGTAGCTTCAAGGAGCAAGTAGAGGAGATGAGCAGTGAGATGAAGCGAATGCGGGTAAAGGTAGATAGAGTTGAGAATTCCCAACTTGAGCAACCTGGCCAATCCCATAGTGCTCAAAGAAGTGGAAGGCCGCAGCCTAGAGATAGGAGGGCTGAGTATAATTTTGATAAATATTACCGGGATGGCCAAGACAATGGGGCTAGCGATGTTGATTCGGTAATCGCTAATAGACGGAACGGTAGGCGATTTAATGGGGTACTTAATCAGGAGGATAATAGCATGAATGGGATCAAAATGAAGATTCCATCCTTCCAAGGCAAGAACGACCCCGAGGCCTATCTTGAGTGGGTCAAGAAAGTAGAATTGGTGTTTGCTTGCCACAACTACTCCGAATCAAAGAAAGTAAAATTGGCGGCTATCGAATTTTCCGATTATGCACTTGTTTGGTGGGATCGATTGATGACGGAGCGAAGGCGTAGTGATGAAGGTCCAGTTGCGACTTGGGATGAGATGAAGCGGTTGATGAAGAAGCGGTTTGTACCCGATCACTATTATCGGGACTTGTACCAAAAATTGTAGGGGCTTACGCAAGGAAATCGTAGTGTTGACGAATACTACAAAGAAATGGAAGTGGCCATGATTCGGGCCAGGGTTGATGAGGATAGAGAGCAAACCATGGCACGGTTCTTGAGTGGGTTGAATCGAGAAATTGCTAATGTGGTTGAATTGCAGCCGTGTGTCGAGATTGAAGATATGGTTCACACGGCAATTAAAATAGAGAGACAGCTCAAGAGGAGGGGTAGTAATACCAAACCAAGCCAAAGTTCCTACTCATCTCCATGGAAACAAAACCCGTGGAAAAAGGATGACAAAGCAGCCATTCCCAAGACGAAGGTTGATTCGAAGCCCGAAGCTAGTAGCGGAAGCCAAGCTAAGGCAGTCCCTAACACCACCAGTGCTTCTACTACTCGAAATCGGGATATCATCTGTTGGAAGTGTCAAGGAAGAGGCCACATTGCCACTCAATGTCCGAACAAACGAGTAATGATTCTTCTAGATAATGGGGGTTATGAGACAGACGAAGAAGGCGCTGAAGCTATGCCACCTTTAGAGGACATCGAAGAAGAGGAGGATCCTATCGAGGGCGAGTTGTTAGTAGCAAGGAGAGCCCTCAATGTGCAAGCAAGGGATGAGGACGAGCAGCGTGAAAATATCTTCCATACGCGATGCCTAGTGCAAGGCAAAGTGTGTAGCTTGGTGATAGACGGTGGTAGTTGCACAAACGTAGCTAGCACAACGATGGTGGAAAAGCTAGCATTGTCGACAATGAAGCACCCTAGACCGTACAAGCTTCAATGGCTAAATGATAGTGGGGAAGTGAGGGTGGACAAGCGAGTGTTGGTATCCTTTAGCATTGGGAAGTATGAAGATCAAGTACTTTGTGATGTGGTTCCCATGCAAGCCGGTCATATACTTTTGGGCCGACCTTGGCAGTATTATAGAAGGGTTAAACACGACGGCTTCACCAATAAATACTCCTTTGAGATGAACAAAAGAACTGTCATTCTTACACCTTTACCACCACGGCAAGCCTATGCCGACCAGTTGAAGTTGCAAAATGAGGAAGAGCAAAGGAGAGCTGAGAAGAAAAAGAGAGAGAGTGGTGAGGAAAAGAAAGAGAGTGAGGGAAAAAGAAAGGAAGTTGAAAAAAAAGAGGGTAGAGTGGAAAAACCAGTGATAGCAATTGAGAGCAAGTTTGAGAGGAGGCAAAAGAATTTCTATGCGAGAGCTGGTGAAGTGAAAAGAGCGATGCATTGTAATCAACTCCTTGTACTTGTGTACAAAGAAGCGCTTTTGAATACTGACGAGCTAAATCCTTCTTTGCCTAGTGTTATTATCTCTTTGTTGCAGGATTTTGGAGACGTCTTTCCGGAGGACATACCGAGTGGTCTACCACCCATCCAAGGGATAGAGCACCAAATTGATCTTGTACCCGGAGCATCCATTCCAAATCGGCCAGCCTATAGGAGTAACCCGGAGGAAATGAAGGAGCTTCAAAGGCAGGTGACAGAGCTGTTGGAGAAAGGGTACGTGAGGGAGAGTATGAGCCCATGCGCGGTGCCCGTTTTGCTAGTACCAAAGAAGGATGGAACGTGGAGAATGTGCGTGGACTGTCGAGCCATAAATAATATCACGGTAAAGTATCGCCACCCCATTCCACGTTTAGATGATATGCTAGATGAGTTGCATGGGTCTAGTGTATTCTCTAAAATTGATTTGAAAAGTGGATACCATCAAATTAGAATGAAAGAAGGCGATGAATGGAAAACTGCTTTTAAAACTAAATATGGTTTATATGAATGGTTAGTTATGCCTTTTGGTTTGACTAATGCACCTAGTACTTTCATGAGATTAATGAACCATGTTTTGAGATCATTCATTGGCAGATTTGTTGTGGTGTATTTTGATGATATCCTAATCTATAGCAAGAGTCTAGATGATCATGTTCTGCATTTAAAATTCGTTTTAGATGTCTTGCGTAGGGAGAAGTTATATGCTAACCTGAAAAAGTGCACATTTTGCACGGATAGGCTTGTATTTCTTGGTTTTGTTGTGAGTGCACAAGGGATTCAGGTTGATGAAGAAAAGGTGAAAGCAATTCAAGAATGGCAAAGCCCTACAAGTGTTGGTCAAGTGCGGAGCTTCCATGGACTTGCTAGCTTCTATCGGCGGTTTGTGAAGGACTTTAGTACGATTGCAGCGCCATTGACTGAAGTAATCAAAAAGAATGTGGGATTCAAATGGGGAGAGGAGCAAGAGAAGGCATTCGAACTACTAAAAAGCAAGCTAAGTAACGCCCCCTTGTTGTCCTTACCTAACTTTTCAAAAACTTTTGAAATTGAATGCGATGCTTTAGGAAATGGAATTGGTGCTGTTCTTATGCAGGAAGGAAGGCCAATAGCATACTTTAGTGAGAAGCTAGGTGGGGCAACCTTAAATTACCCTACCTATGACAAGGAGCTTTATGCATTGGTGAGAGCGTTGGATACATGGCAGCACTATCTCTGGCCGAAGGAGTTCGTGATTCACACGGATCATGAATCGTTGAAGCACTTGAAGGGCCAACAAAAGCTAAACAAGCGCCATGCCAAGTGGGTTGAGTTCATAGAGACTTTTCCATATGTCATCAAGTACAAGCAAGGTAAAGAGAATGTTGTCGCGGATGCTTTATCGCGCAGGTATGCTTTAATTGCTACTTTAGATGCTAAGTTGCTTGGATTTGAATACATTAAGGATTTGTATTGTGAAGACGCTGATTTTAGAGATATATTCAATGCATGTGAAAAATTGGCGTTTAATAAGTACTTTAGGCATGATGGGTTCTTAATGCGTGAAAATAAACTTTGTGTGCCTAAGTGTTCATTGCGCGAGTTGCTTGTGAAAGAAGCGCATGGTGGGAGTCTAATGGGACATTTTGGTGTAACTAAGACTTTAGGGGTATTGCAAGAACACTTCTTTTGGCCTCACATGAAAAAGGATGTTCAAAGAACTTGTGAGAGATGTGTTACTTGTAAGAAATCAAAGTCTAAGTTAAACCCTCATGGTTTATATACTCCACTACCCATTCCTAGTGACCCTTGGGTTGATATTTCTATGGATTTTGTGTTGGGTTTGCCTAGGACTAAAAATGGGAATGATTCTGTTTTCGTGGTGGTTGATAGATTTTCTAAAATGGCTCACTTCATTGCGTGTCATAAAACTGATGATGCACCACGAGTTGCTAATTTGTTCTTCAAGGAGATTGTGAGATTGCATGGCATGCCAAGAACCATTGTTTCTGATAGGGATGCTAAGTTTCTCAGTTACTTTTGGAAGACTTTGTGGGGAAAATTGGGCACTAAATTGTTGTTTTCTACTACTTGTCACCCACAAACTGATGGTCAAACAGAAGTAGTCAATAGAACTTTATCCACTTTGTTGCGTGCCATAATTAAGAAGAACTTGAAAGAGTGGGAAGAATGTTTGCCTCATGTTGAGTTTGCATATAATCGATCTGTTCATTCTGCATCTAAGTTTTCTCCTTTTGAAATTGTATATGGTTTTAATCCGCTGGCTCCTTTGGATTTATTACCGTTACCTGTTGAGCATGCTAACCTAGATGGCAGGAAAAAGGCTGAATTTGTTAGACAAATCCATGCGAAGGCGAGACAAAATATCGAGCGGAGGACTGAACAGTATGTGCACCAAGCGAACAAAGGAAGGAAGAAGGTGGTTTTCGAACCAGGGGATTGGGTTTGGTTGCACTTGAGGAAGGAACGTTTTCCTGTTCAAAGGCGTTCTAAGTTGTTACCGAGAGGAGATGGACCATTTCAAGTTGTGCACCGAATCAATGACAACGCCTACAAACTTGATTTGCCAGGTGAGTATAATGTGAGTGCTACATTTAATGTTGCTGATCTAAGTCCGTTTAGTGCAGGTGACGAATTGAGGACAATTCCTTTTCAAGAGGAGGGGAATGATGAGCCCAAGGATATCACGGGAGCTGGATCATGGAGTGAAGACTATGCAGATCCCATCCGGGTTCCAAGTGGTCCGATCACCAGAGCTAGGGCAAGGAAGATGAAGGAAGCACTCATGAGCATGGTCCACGAGCTGATGAATAAAGCTGACGCTTGGAGAAGCATTCAAGGAGATGAAGAGCACGAATGGAAAATAATGCTTAGCCAAGAAGAAGTGGAACCACACGTCTGAATTATTTCATGGCGTTTTTTTTATTATTATTATTTTTATTGTTGAAGCCCATGGATTGTGGATAATTATTAGATTAAGACTTGGGCCTGCTAAGTGTGTTTTGGCTTGTTCTAGACTATTCTCTATTTTCGAAGTGGGCTTAGCCCGTTTGTGTTTTTATTTTCGTTTAGGGTTGTTTTACTCCTATTTAAGGGAGTTGACGCTATGGTTTGAGGGATGAATTACGAATTTGAGTGTTGCTCCTTTTAGTTCTTAAGAACTTGTTGAACAGTTTTGAATTAATTTTAATTCGTATTGTTCTTGACTTATCAATCAATTCTCCATCAATTGATTGTGGCGTCATTCGACTTATACCAAGGTTCGATTCTTGTTATCAAGGGTTGGGTTGAGGTTTCCGCCTTCCATCACTTCGACGTTTTCCAAGGTTCGAGTCTGTTTATAGACTACGGGTTGAGGATCCATCAAACTGGGAGAAAAGACGATCCAGGATCGCATCAACTATGGCCAGGTTTTTGAATGGATTGAACCGAGAAATTGCTAATGCGGTAGATTTGCAACATTATGTTGAGTTGGAAGATATGGTGCACGTGGCGATCAAGATTGAGAATCAACTCAAGAGGAGGGGTAGCCTACGCCAAAACCAAAGTCCAACCACACCCTCTTGGAAATCAAATCCCCTTTGGAAGAAAGAGGAGAAATCAGCCGCGTCAAAGCCCAAAACCGAGCCCAAACAAGGGACGACTAGCCTTGGAAACCAAGGTAAACCTGATCCTAATACACTTCGAAATCGTGATATTAAATGTTTCAAGTGTCAAGGTAGGGGCCTTAAGGCGAACCAATGTCCCAATCAAAGAGCTATGGTGATTCGAGACAACGGTGAAATTGAGACCGATGAAGAGTCCAATGATGATTCTATGCCGTTACTAGAAGATGTTGATGATGAAGAAGAAGAGCGTGCGGCTGAAGGAGATTTGTTGGTTGCAAGAAAATCTCTTAGTGTGCGAGCTAAAGAAGATGATGAAGTACAGCGAGAAAATCTCTTTCATACTAGATGCCTAGTGAACAATAAGGTATGTAGTGTGATCATTGATGGCGGAAGTTGTACGAATGTTGCAAGTACTATTATGGTGGAGAAGCTAGGGCTGCCTATTGTTAAGCATCCCAAGCCATATAAATTGCAATGGTTGAATGATAGTGGGGAGATCAAGGTGAACAAGCAAGTATTAGTCGCATTTCGTATTGGGAAGTATGAAGATGAGGTCTTATGCGACGTAGTACCAATGCAAGCTGGTCATCTATTATTAGGGCGACCATGGCAATTTGATCGCCGAGTGAAGCATGATGGATTCACCAACAAATATTCTTTTGAGCTCAATCATAAGACGATTACTCTTGTCCCTATGTTACCGAAGCAAGTGTATGAAGATCAATTAAAATTGCAAAGGGAGAGTGACCAAAAGAAAGAAAGCGAGTTAAAAAAAGAGAGTGAGCAAAAGAAAGAGAGTGACAAAAAGAGAGAAAGAGAGAAGAAGAGAGAAGTTGAAAAAAATGAAAAAGAAAGAAAACAAAATAATTTTTATGCGAGAGCGAGTGAAGTTAAAAGTGCATTGTATTCAAGGCAGCCGATGATTGTACTTTTGTACAAGGAGGCATATTTTAATACTAATGAACTTAACTCATCTTTGCCTAGTTCTATTGTTTCTTTGTTTCAGGATTATGCGGATGTCTTTCCCGACGAGATGCCACATGGATTACCGCCAATTAGAGGGATTGAGCATCAAATTGATTTTGTTCCTGGCGCTACCATTCCAAACAAATCAGCCTATCGAAGCAACCCAGAGGAGACGAAGGAGCTACAAAGGCAAATGTCTGAACTGATGGAGAAAGGGCACGTGAGAGAAAGCATGAGTCCGTGAGCTGTTCCGGTGATTTTAGTGCCTAAGAATGATGGGACGTGGAGAATGTGCGTTGATTGTCGAGCTATCAACAATATAACGGTAAAGTATCGACATCCTATTCCTCGCTTAGATGATATGTTGGATGAGTTGCATGGAGCTTGTGTATTTTCTAAAATTGATTTAAAAAGTGGGTATCATCAAATTAGAATGAAAGAAGGAGATGAATGGAAAACTGCTTTTAAAACCAAACATGGTTTATATGAATGGTTAGTGATGCCTTTTGGGCTAACTAATGCACCGAGCACTTTCATGCGTTTAATGAATCATGTTTTGCGTGCATTTATTTGCAGATTTGTTGTTGTCTACTTTGATGATATCTTGATTTATAGCAAAACTTTGGAGGATCATGTTAAGCATTTAAAATCAGTTTTAAATGTGCTTCGAAAAGAAAAGTTATTTGCTAACATGAAGAAGTGCACTTTTTGCACCGATAAGCTTGTCTTTCTTGGTTTTGTTGTGAGTGCACAAGGTATACAGGTTGATGAGGAGAAAGTACGTGCAATACAAGAGTGGCCGAGTCCTACAACTGTGGGGCATGTACGAAGTTTTCATGGACTTGTTAGCTTTTACCGGCGGTTTGTGAAAGATTTTAGTACCATAGCCGCGCCGCTGACGGAGGTGATCAAGAAGAACGTGGGATTCAAATGGGAAGATGAACAAGAGAAGGCATTCCAATTGATCAAGGAGAAATTGACCCATGCGCCCGTACTTGCATTACCAGATTTCACTAAATCATTCGAGCTTGAGTGTGATGCATCGGGTTTGGGAATAGGGGCTGTTCTTATGCAAGGAGGAAAACCAATTGCCTACTTTAGCGAGAAATTGAGTGGGGCAACCTTGAACTATCCGACGTATGACAAGGAATTGTATGCATTGGTTAGAGCATTGGAAACTTGGCAACACTACCTTTGGCCTAAAGAGTTCGTGATTCACACCGATCATGAATCTTTGAAGCATTTGAGGAGCCAGCACAAGCTGAATAAGAGGCATGTGCACTGGATGGAGTTCATTGAGACATTCCCATATGTCATTCGGTACAAGCAAGGTAAAGAAAATATTGTTGCTGATGCACTTTCGCGAAGGTATGTGTTAATCTCTACCCTTGATGCTAAATTACTTGGTTTTGAGCATATAAAGGAATTGTATCCAATTGATGTTGATTTTTGTGAGGAGTACAAAGCATGTGAGAAAAACGCAGTGGGTAAGTTCTTTAGGCATGATGGTTTTTTATTTCGTGAGAATAAGTTATGTCTACCTAATTGCTCTATGCGTGATTTGTTAGTGAGGGAAGCCCATGGGGGAGGTTTGATGGGGCACTTCGGAATTGCTAAGACCTTAGATATTTTGCAAGAACACTTCTTTTGGCCACATATGAAAAGAGACGTTGAGAGAATTTGTGGAAGATGTGTTACGTGTCGGCAAGCAAAGTCCCGTGTGCAACCGCATGGCTTATATACACCATTACCTATTCCTAGTGAACCTTGGATAGACATTTCCATGGATTTTGTTTTGGGTTTACCTAGGACTAAGAATGGTAGAGATTCAATTTTTGTGGTCGTGGATAGATTTTCTAAAATGGCTCATTTTATTCCATGTCACAAAACTGATGATGCTTCGCATGTTGCTGATTTGTTCTTTCGAGAAATTGTGAGATTGCATGGTATGCCTAGGACCATTGTTTCAGATAGAGATACTAAATTCTTAAGCTACTTTTGGAAGACCTTGTGGTGTAAGTTAGGAACTAAGTTATTATTTTCTACTACTTGTCACCCACAGTCTGATGGTCAAACTGAGGTTGTAAATAGAACTTTATCTACTTTGTTAAGGGCTATCATTAAAAAGAACATTAGAACATGGGAGGAATGTTTACCGCATGTTGAGTTTGCTTATAATCGCACTGTTTATTCTGCTACTCAATTTTCACCTTTTGAAATTGTGTATGGATTTAATCCTTTGACTCCGTTAGATTTATCTCCATTACCTTATTCTCAATATACTAATCTTGATGGAAAGAAAAAGGCTGAGTTTGTTAAACAGATCCATGAGAAGGCACGGCTCAACATTGAACGGAGGGCATAGCAATATGCAAAGCAGGCAAATAAAGGACGTCAGAAGCTGGTTTTTGAACCTGGAGATTGGGTATGGCTGCACATGCGGAAGGAACGATTTCCAGAACAACGTCGTTCTAAGCTACTTCCTAGAGGAGATGGACCTTTTCAAGTTCTTGAGCGTGTCAACGATAATGCATATAAGCTGGACCTACCAGGAGAGTACCACGTTAGCGCTACTTTTAACGTTGCTGACTTAAGTCCGTTTGATGCCAGTGATGATTTGAGGGCAAATCCTTTTCAAGAGGAGGGGAATGATGGAGGCAAGACTGTTGTGCAAAATGAAGACAATTCAAGGGCCATCCAAGTTCCAACAGGCCCAATTACAAGGTCGCGGGCTAAGAAGTTAAAGGCTGAGCTTAATGGATTAATTCAAGCTATTTGGGCTCAAGAAGAAGGCACAATCAAGCCCATTGGAGGGGAAAAACGTGGAGCACAAAATGGAGGCTGGGTTAACTTATTCAAGCTCAATTGGAGTGAGAAGACCATGTCTATGCGGCCCAAGAAGTGGAGTCAAGCCAGCCCACTCGTTTTTATTTATTATTTATTTATTATTGTTATTTCATCTTAAAGACTAGTTCTTGTTTGGTTAGGATTTGTTTGAGGATTCCTTGTTGGATTGGTTTCTTATGGCCTAAGTTTTCTTATCCCTATTTAAAGGGGGTTCATTGTTTTATTTTAGGATCTAAGACTTTATTCATAATAATATTGAGTGATTTAATCCTCTTTGGTTCTTCACGAACTACTTGAACTTATCGGTTTGTCCGTGGCGTTCATCCGACTTATCAATCGGTATTTCGCACCCGGTTGTGGCGTCTTCGATTTCCATCCTAATCTGATTGTAGAAACGATCCAGGTTCTTAATTTGCTACGGTTTTCGTGTGTGTCTGTGTCAAGGTTCGCACAGCCAATTCGTTGTGTTTGCGGGTTTTGAGCGATATCTCCGAAGGTCGTATCACGAGCCAACTAAGCTCAAGTGGCTCTCCAAACTGTTTTTAACCTTGGTTGGTTTGTTTCACAAAAAATCCTGGAATGAGCTTCTACTTTAACAATCATGAGTCAAGCTCCTGTAGCTTTTGTTACATGCCAACAACTCATACTGTAAATATGACACATGCTAGGAGTACCATACAGCAGCACTCCTAGGCCAATGATGGTGTGCCTAATAAGCATTTATCACATGGGCCTAATGTACCATAAACTTGCATATGATTCCCCAGACCATCCCATAGGTCAAAATGCCAATTAACCAACAAAAAAAAGAGTAGAGAGAGAAGAAAGAACCGACCTCTCCCGTTAGTGCTTGAATGCCCTCGAATAATTTCCAAAGGAAAATAAGAGGGTTCTGGTTTAAATCAGAATAAACCATTCCATGAAAAACATATGATGTTCAATCATCGGATCACGAAGCAAACAAAGTGTAATACCCCATGTTTTGAATTACAAGCTAGTGCTCTTTATAAGCCCGATTAATGGTTAAATCCCGTTAGGGCTTGAATTCTTTCTTTTGGACCTTTTCGAGTCAGTCCAACATTTCCAACATGTCATATTAAAGGTATTAAGTTCATGAGAAGGATTGTTTCACAAATCGGGTTGTTCGAATTGAGATCGGGATGTCAATTGCAAGTTTTCAATTTACGCGATTTCATAATTTTGGCCAACTTTGAGGAAGCGTAGCATCTTCGTTCCTCGCCAGATTGAGTTTTCTTTTACATAAGTGTCTAGATTTTTATGCAATCTACAACTTTCGTGTTTTGGCAAAAAGCCAATTCGGGCTCCTACTTGGTCAAAATTGAGCACGTAGTAGGCCAATCGCTAATAGTTGTTCATTCGGTAACATTGTAGCAACGCGCTAACTTCGACGCATTTCTGGGAATAATCCATTAGGAATTCAGAAAAGCTTCCTCGTAGAAGCTTGTATAGCTTTGAATAAGCTTTCCATGGACATAAAGATCACCTAAATCGGAGTCCCGAGAGAGAAGTTATGGCCATTCAAAGTTCAGTGCTGCAGTCCCGAGAGAGATGTTCCGTATGATAAATTGAAGTTATACATATATGGCAAAATTATGTTTCAAATGAGCCGGGTTATGTGCTGTTGAGATTATATGTTAGTGCTATCCATTGATTGGTCACAGGTTGGTCCCTAAAGATTGGGACCATAAGTTGGACAGAGTGCTCCTGGGTGAAAGACTCGAAATCGTGCACGGAACTAACGGTAGGCCATGTTGCCGCGTGGGCGAAAGGCTACGAATGCAGACCTGTAGACATCTGGATAATCACGCGGCTTACGAGATATTGGCTCGAGGATTATGAGAGGAAGATACGTGAATTGTGCCATGGGTTCTAAATTGTGACGAGGTCGGTTTTATACAAAGTTAAAGTGAGACTTTCTTATAATTAATACTGATGTCTTAGTCTAAAATGGGTTTCCCTAAAACTATTCTGGATTTATCTGTGAGGGAATTACTTTATACTATTATACAAAATATTCTCCTACAGTTACCCGAAAAGAAATTTCTAAATGCTATTTTTATAATTAAACTTAATATACTTATATTTATATGATTCCCACTGAGTCCTTCAACTCATCCCATCCTTTCTCCACCCAGTTTCTTTTACAGGTTCATCGAGAAAATGGGGAAAGCGAGGACGTATCTCTTAGACTGCCTCTGTACTGCAATTTGGGTCATAGTTCTTAATGATAGAGGGGATCAATACCTTTAGAGTTTGGTCGATCTACATATATGTATTGTATTGATGGTTGTTTGTATAGATTATATGGGAGTTGTATGCTTAGCTAAAATTGTATATACTATACTTGGGACCTCGTTGGAGGCTAGTTATTATATTGTAGCTGAGCGATAGATATGTATATTTGTTGATGTGGAATTTGATTTGAAAGATTGAGAGTTATTCATTCACAGGTTTGGATTTATTAAACTAATGGGCTCCTCATGTCAAAAAATTTCTTAAATTGGATTTTGTACAAGTAATATTTCCGCCGTCAGTGTACGGCACCAGTGACGAACCGGGTCTCAGAGGAGCAATCTCCTAAATGAGATTCGGGGTGTTACACAAATGGTATGTACGATGAAAGGCCACATTTGTTACATCTTTCGGGTGGCATCTAAAAATTTTCAAAAAATCATATCAGAACAGTCATATCACAAACATTTTTAAAAAATAATAAATAAAAAACAACTGCAAATGAAATAGCGCACTAGCGCTCAACCCAATAAGTACATAAATTGTTAGAATTCTATCTGTAATGTTTTAAGTAGTGTAGTGTGATACACAACCATTTGCAAATGAAAAAATAATTAAATCAAATTAACAATGGGAGAGAAATTTTGAAGGGAGCAGCTGAAGCCTCTGACACTCAGCAGTTCAATTCGAGGAGAACCTAACCTTCCATTAAGCTATCAACTCGAGATGACCATTTTATTACAGCTTAATATCATTAAATACAATTATACTAAAAAAATTCTTGGAAAAAAAAGGAGGCCTAAATGATACGACCTACGGTGATATCGCTCAAAACCCGCAAACACAACGAATTGGTTGTGCGAACCTTGACACAGACACACACGAAAACCGTAGCAAATTAAGAACCTGGATCGTTTCTACAATCAGATTAGGATGGAAATCGAAGACGCCACAACCGGGTGCGGAATACCGATTGATAAGTCGGGAGAACGCCACGGACAAACCGATAAGTTCAAGTAGTTCGTGAAGAACCAAAGAGGATTAAATCACTCAATCTTATTATGAATAAAGTCTTAGATAATAAAATAAAACAACGAAGCCCCCTTTAAATAGGGAGAAGAAAACTTAGGCCACAAGAAACCAATCCAATAAGGAATCCTCAAACAAATCCTAATCAAACAAGAACTAGTTTTTAAGACGAAATAACAATAATAAATAAATAATAAATAAAAACGAGTGGGCTGGCTTGACTCCACTTCTTGGGCCGCATAGACATAGTCTTCTCACTCCAATTGGGCTTGAATAAGTGTAACCCAGCCTCCATTTTGTGCTCCACGTTTTTCCCCTCCAATGGGCTTGATTGTGCCTTCTTCTTGAGCCCAAATAGCTTGAATTAATCCATTAAGCTCAGCCTTTAACTTCTTAGCCCGCGATCTTGTAATTGGGCCTGTTGGAACTTGGATGGCCTTTGAATTGTCTTCATTTTGCACAACAGTCTTGCCTCCATCACTAAAGCTCTTCCTTCCTGGTTACAACTAGGATTAAACGCAGGGGAAGGAACCCACAACAAATTTTATACGACTTAATATGCTTAATACAATATCCGATCAGATAGAATAGCAAGTAAGAGAACTCCACTTTATAACCCACCACACTCTGTGAACTCTCTTTAAGATGGTTAACTAATAAATTATTAAATTATAAAAATAATATCATAATACTTAAAGTACAACAAAAAATAAATATAAAAGAACTAGGCCCGGGACAGAGTGAGAAACCTAGAGACAACCATTTACCAGTTTTGCAAAAAAAAATAAAAATAAAAAATAAATAAATAGTAGTAATTGCATACTTGAGAATTTTGTAAGGTTTAAAGGAAAGATCCATATCAAACCAACCCAACTTTCCTTCTCTGGTCCCCACAATAACATTATCGCATGCACAAGGGAAATAAGAACAAATCAAGAAACAAAATTTAACATTAACTACTGGTATCATTTTGTTTTTCTTTTTCATTTATATAAAGCCCGGGAATTGCAAATGAGTGCATAGAAACGGGTTATATACCATGGTGTGGACAAGACTAGCACATAATCAAGCATGTGGATTGAAGCGTACATAGGCACAATTCAAATTTTCATGGGTCCAATTACAAGAGCTTGTGCAAGAAAATTCAAAGAAGGTCGTATTTTAATTAATTTTAAATTATAGGACTTGTTTATTATTTTATTATTCAATTAGGATTAAGATTATGAATGTTTTCCTAATTCAATTAGGATTGTTTTAGGAGTATTTCCTTAGTCAAATAGGATATTCAATTAGGATTGTTTTACTTTCCTTATTGTGTTAGGATTAGTAATTATTTTCTACACCCAACCTATGTGAGTAGTGTGCATCTTCTATACAATAATCAACTTTGGTGTTTCTCTCCGTTCTTGAACATCTCTCCTGTCAAAATCCGACGTTACGCTAACTCCATATTCAATTTTCACATTCAACCAATTTGGCAATTCCAAAAATTAACCAGTGTATTGCATTCAATTATCTACCATTAACCACTATTAGATTCCACCGAATGATTGCATGGTTACAACTGAAGGGTATTATTATCATTTTTTTCCTCAATTTTTCTTATGGGCCTGGAGAATCATTTAACATATTGATATATGTTTATACTTGATTTTTTTTTGAAATCATTTTGCTAAGTACGTAGGTCCTCCATTTACATTGCATTGACAGAGTTTGATATTCAAATGTTTTGTTTGGTAGTCTATATTAATGAATACTAATAGGTTCAGTTTAATGGTTTAGCGAAATAAAACTCTTTGTTGCGGTGTGTTATTCTTCTATTTTCATTTTGAAAGATATTTGTTTGTTCATTCGTTTTGACGAATCATACGCTGATATATTAATCAATTTTTTCTTAGGTGTCTTGATATCTATGTGAGATGTAAGGAATTACTCAATATATATGTTACGAATCGATTAATCTTCACATACAGTACATATATATTGTTACAAAGGCTCAAATATGTTGCAGGTTCATCAGTAGCAATAAGTTCAAATTTGAATGTTAGTTGCTTATTTTTTATTTGAATTTCAAATACTCTGTTATCTTTTGTTGTTTTCAATTTATTAGTTATATTGTTTCTAGAATAATTATCCATAAATTTTTAGAAATTTAATTAAAATTATTAATTTGTTATAAATAAAGGTAATTTCGTAAAAAACAGTGTTGAGACTAGAAGGCAGTTAGATAGTCTCTCAAAGAAACTTGAAGCGTTAACTCTGTAGTTAGATAGCAATTATATCAATCAAATTCAAGCCGAAGGATGTTCTATGTGTGCTAGCCCTATGCATGCGTCGCAAATTTGCCCCTCTATGGTAGGATTCTCTAAATTCACGCCACAACAAGTAAATGTGATGAATAAATACAAAAAGAAATTCAATAGCCCATTCACAGAGACATACAATCTAGGTTGGAGAAATCACCTAAACTTTTCGTGGACACAAGCTCAACCCATACCTAATATGGGTTCCCCATCAATTAGTGTTCCACGATAGCAGCCACCTCCTGGTTTCCGTCCTCCTATCAATTTTTATCCACAATTCCATCCTACTCCACCTGCTCCATCACCCCATGTCACTCCACAACAATTTTCATCTTTGGAGGACACTCTTAAGCAATTCATCCAAGTGACTACCCAAAATAATCAGACTTCAAACCAACATTTGCAAGAAGTTAGGAATAACGGTCTCGTGAACACTCAAGCCATCATTAGGTTAGAGAGTCAAATGGGTCAAATGGCGAGTCAATTGGGAGAGAGAAAGAAGGGTAAGTTTTCGAGTCAACCAATCCCGAATCTTAAATGTGTTTCCTCAAGTGGGACTGCTCCTAACCCGCCAAATGTACCAACACATAGGAAAGTTCAAGCCATCACCACACTTAGGTCGGGAAAGGTAATTGACAATAAAGTGAGAATGTCAGATAGCGAGGAGGAAGAGAAAGAAGAAGAGCAAATTCCAGCTGAGGTTGAGTCTACACCTCAAGTTGTGAACCAAGCTCCTCCTGCTAAGCAAGTAATTGAAGATACCTCGAGTAGGACCTTTGTTCCTAAAGCCCCATTTTCTCATAGGCTGAAAGATAATAAGAAGAGTACTCAATTCGGAGAAATCTTGGATGTGCTTAAGCAAGTTCAGATAAACATCCCACTACTTGATGCCATCAAGTAAGTACCTTCTTATGCCAAGTTCCTCAAGGACTTGGTAACTCAAAAGAGGAGGAGAAATGTTCTGAAAAAGGCATTCTTAGCTGAACAAGCAAGCTCCACTATTCAATGCAGGATCCCTGTCAAGTATAAGGACCCTGGCTGTCCAACAATTTCATGCAAGATAGGAGATCAGCATATTAAGCGAGCTTTGGTAGATCTAGGGGCTAGTGTGAATTTACTGCCATATTCTGTTTATGTGCAGTTGCATTTAGGAGAGTTGAAGCCTACGCCAATGACAATCCAACTTGCTGATAGGTCAGTGAAAATTCCTAAGGGTGTCATTGAAGATGTTCTAATTAAGGTAGACACTTTCTACTTTCCAGTGGACTTTGTTGTCCTTGATACTGAACCTGTTAATCAAGATGTTCTAATTAAGCTAGATTCCTGTGATTTTAGGGCGACCATTTCTTGCTACATCCAACGCCTTAATCAATTGCAGAAATGGAGTGATGAAAATTTCTTTTGGGAACCTCACTGCTGAATTGAATTTTTTTGATATCAGCAAGACCTCAATAGACACAGATGATGATGATGATTTTGGGCAAGTCAATTTGATTGATAGTCTAGTAGAAGAATCTTTCTTGCAAACTTGTAAATAGGACCCATTATAGGCTTGTCTGTCCTACTTCAGTTGTGATTTCGACATAGATGAATCTATAGAGCAAGTCAATGCACTCTTAGATTCAGTGCCTGTCATGGGTACTCATTCTTTCCAACCAAAGCCAGAGCCTCTCAATCTCTCACCAACTCCTCGACCTCCTTCGATCGAAGAACCACCAAAGTTGGACCTAAAGCCCTTACCTGATAATTTGAAGTACGCTTTTCTAAGTCCTTCAAGAGTATAAGGAAGCTATAGGGTGGTCTATTGCAGACTTAAAAGGGATCAACCCGTCAGTTGTCATGCACAAGATTCACTTAGAGGAGAATGCAAAACCCTCTCATGAACTACAAATGAGGCTGAATCCAGTGATGCAAGAAGTAATTAGCGCCGAAGTACTCAAGCTTCTTGATGCGGGTATTATCTACCCGATATCCGATAGTGAATGGATGAGCCCTGTGCAAGTAGTTCCTAAGAAGTCTGGAATTACAGTGGTAGCCAATGAGCATAATGCTAGAAAGTTGAATTCAATGACTAGGAAGGATCACTTTCCTCTTCCTTACATTGACCAAATGCTAGAAAGGTTAGTCGGCCATGCTTACTACTGCTTTTTGGATGGTTACTCCGGCTATAACCAGATTCCAGTGGATCCATCTGATCAAGAGAAGACAACATTCACGTGCCCTTTTGGAACATTCGCCTATAGACGCATGCCTTTTGGGCTATGCAATGCACCTACAACCTTTCAGCGGTGTATGATCTTAATTTTCTCTGATATGGTAGAGCGATTCTTAGAGGTTTTCATAGATGATTTTTTTTTGTGTTTGGGTCTTCTTTTGAAGAATGCTTCGAACACCTAGCTCTAGTCTTAGAGAGGTGTAAAGAGAAGAATCTCGTGCTTAACTGGGAGAAATGCCATTTTATGGTACAAAGAGGAATTGTTCTTGGGCATATCATCTCTAAAAAGGGAATTGAAGTAGATAAGGCTAAAGTAGATTTAATCTCTAACCTGCCGCCCCCCGCGGACAGTTAAGGAGATTCGCTCATTCTTAGGCCATGCTGGATTTTACAGGCGTTTTATCAAGGATTTTAGCAAGATTGCTAGACCTCTGTCCAATCTTCTTGCTAAAGACGCCCCATTTGTGTTCGATGGAGCATGCCTAAAAGCCTTCGAGACATTGAAGTCCGCTCTGACCTCTGCACCCATCATTCGGTCCCCTGACTAGAGTCTTCCATTCGAGATCATGTGTGATGCCTCTGATTATGCAGTTGGGGCTATTCTAGGTCAGAGAATTGATAAAGTCCCTCTTGTGATTTACTATGCAAGCAGGACTTTGAACGATGCTCAGCTCTATTACTCCACCACAGAAAAGGAGTTACTAGTAGTCGTATTTGCTCTAGACAAGTTTAGGTCATATCTCTTAGGATCAAAGGTCCTTGTCTATTTAGACCGTGCCGCTTTGAAATACTTGCTATCCAAGAAAGATGCGAAGTCGCGACTGATTCGGTGGGCCTTGTTGCTACAAGAATTTGATTTGGAGATTAGAGATAAGAAATGAGCTGAGAATGTTATAGCATACCACCTCTTTAGACTCATAGTTGAATTCTCTGGTGATTCACTACCTATAGCTGAGACATTCCCTGATGAGCAGCTTATGCATATTTCTCAATCACCTTGGTATGCGGACATTGTCAATTATTTTGTCACACATGAAATGCCAAATCATTGGTTAAAGCAAGATAAGTACAAATTCTTGTCCGAGGTGAAGTACTTTTACTGGGACGATCCCTATCTCTTCAAGTACTGTCCCGATCAGGTAATTAGGAAATGTGTTCCTGAGAATGATCAAATGCAAATTCTCTTTTTTGCCATGATCAACCGTGTGGAGGCCATTTTAGTGGAAAGAAAACCGCTACTAAGGTTTTGCAGTGCAGATTTTATTGGCCTTTCTTATTTCGTGATGCCCATGCCTATTGTGTCGCTTGTGAGAGATGCCAGAAGTTAGGTAGCCTTACGCGCCGAAGTATGATGCCACTTCAATTCAATTCTAGTAAGATCTTTGATGTGTGGGGGCTAAACTTTATGGGACCCTTTCCTAACTCTTTTGGTAATCTCTATATCTTAGTAGCAGTTCATTATGTGTCAAAATGGGTCGAGACTATTGCGTGCAGAACAAATGACCACAAAGTGGTGGTCCGATTTTTAAAAAATAATATTCTTGCACGTTTTGGTACACCCCGCGCTATCATTAGTGATGGGGGTCGCACTTTTGCAATAAACCATTTAAGGGTCTAATGAAGAAGTATGGCGTGATTCATAAAGTGTCGACTGTGTACCATCCACAAACTAGTGGACAGGCTGAAATTTCAAATAGGGAGATCAAGCATATCTTAGAAAAGACGGTAAATCCTAATAAGAAGGATTGCTCAGTCCGACTGATAGATGCTTTGTGGGCATACCGTACTACATACAAAACTCCCATTGAAATGTTTGCCTCTGGGCTAGGCCCACAACTAATGAAAATTTTCACCTTCAACAAAACTAATACATTCTTGCTGAATTTATTCCTTTGGCATGCTGATTGTATTTCTATTATAACTTTGCGCTCAAACCTCCGATTGACGCAAGGTTTTCTCCTACGGTGCTAACATCAATATCTAAATTTTTTGATCTCTGGAGTTTTCTTCAAATTTTGTATGGATCAGTGCCAAAATTTTCTTAACACAGGCATTGCGCGCGCGATCAATCTTTTCTTCATCGAAAACTTTCGTTGAATTGATTCAAATACACTTCATTCACTCCATTCATACTAGGGATTGAGATTTCTTTTGCTCCCTTATTACCCCAGCTAAACTTCGAATTTGATCAACAATGGCTACTTCGAAGGAATTTGCTCTCGGCTTTGTTTAAAAGCCAAACTTCTTTCATTTATTCATAGCACCTGAAAAATACTAAAAGCGTAGCAAATGTAATATACTCTTTGATGAGCCTGAGGATAGCACGAGAGCTAGATCATGGAGTGAAGACTATGCAGATCCCATCCGGGTTCCAAGTGGTCCAATCACCCGAGCTAGAGCAAGGAAGATGAAGGAAGCACTCGTGAGCATGGTCCACGAGTTGATGAATAAAGCTGACGCTTGGAGAAGCATTCAAGGAGATGAAGAGCACGAATGGAAAATAATGCTTAGCCAAGAAGACGTAGAATAATTAGGGCGTTTTTATTATTGTTTTTATTAGTTTGCAGCCCAAGGATTATGTATAATTAGTATTTAGAGTGATGGGCTTGTTAAGGGTGTTTTGGGCTTGTTTAGAGCTCTCCATTATTTTTGTTGCACTAGAATTGGGCTTGTTTTTGTTATTTTCGAAATTAGGGTTTGTTTAGGGTTTCATTAGGGTTTTCTCTTCTCCTCCTATTTAAAGGAGGCTACTCTTATGTTTGGAGGCAGCTTATTATCTAATACGAAATTGAGAGTGTTTTTCACCTCTTGTGTTCTAAGAACACTTCGAGCAGCCGGAATTTAATTCTTGTTGTTCTTCGATTTATCAATCAATTAACCCATCAATTGATTGTTTGTCTTCGATTATACCAAGGTTCATTCTCGTTTTAGGGATTGGGTCGAGGTTCCACCTCCATCATCTTCGCGTGATTCCAAGGTTCTTACGTGTTCAACGTTAAGGGTCGCGGATTCGTCATATCGGATAGAAATACGGTCGCGATTCACATCATTGGTATCAGAGCGATTCTTTCTATCCAGGTTTTATTTTTTCGTATTCTTGCTATTACGAATCTGTTCCTATTATTGCAGATCTGTTCTTGCTATTTTCGGATCTGTTCTTGTTCTTAAAAAAAAAAATAAAAAATATCTTTGCTACCTTTGATAATCTGTTCTTGCTCTTACAAATCTGTTCTTGTGGTTACGAATCTGTTCTTGCTCTTACAATTCTGTTCTTGTTGTTACGAATCTGTTTTAGAGATTTACAAATCTGTCCTTGTTGTTACGAATCTGCTCTTGCTAAACTTTGAATCTGCTTATCACGGATCTGCTTATTCTGTTTCATCTGTGTTGTTCAAAGTCGAAAATCTTCAATTTCGTTGCTGAACCATATTCGCAAATCTGTCCATTCATAATCTGTCCAGATTAAAGTAGAGCTCGATTTGTTGTTTGCAAATCTCTAGTTGCGATTCTCTTGATTCCTAGTTAACTTGGTTATTGAGGCGGCTATTGATAGTTGTGGCGGCTGTTATTGCAAGCAACATAAAACCCTAGACTTGTAATTCTTGGTCAAAAAACCTAGTTGTGGCGGCTAGTATTTCAAACACCATAAAACCCTAGACTTGACTTTTATTTCTAGGTTTTGAAATTTGTGGCGGCTGTGAACAACATAAAAACCCTAGTAGACTTGTGATTAAAAAAAAACAAAAAAAAACAAAAAAAAAAAAAAAAAAAAAAAAAAACAAAAAAAAA
>JAKCWG010000459.1:0-63502 GCA_021464415.1 Lonicera japonica
CCATGTTCTTGATTGTCGTAGAGCCTATAAACCCTAATTCAAGTAAGTCCTTCTCATATTGATCTTTGTATTTACCCTTTCTCACTCATAATTTATACACTAGATAAACCCCCCAAAATTTTTAAAATAAGTAGATTTTCCCTGGATTTTGATGAAAAGAAAGACAAAATCACGTGAAATATATTCTCAGAGGTATAATTGTGGAGGGTTGCCTAATAAGAGTGAAAACCCTTTTAGTCCCTTTATAAAAAATGGCACCTGTCCCGTTTATGTCTCTTATTTATGGTGGATGGCGTGTCTGCCTTATCACCTCCTTTTGTCAAATTTATATTACTCACTTAGCTTCACAGCACCCAACTAACAACCAACACATTTAGGATTATCTTAGGTGTGGTCGAGCTGAATATGAAATTTTATATATAGCTCGGCTTAAATGAAATAAAATACTACTATGGCTTTTCAAGGCATTTTGATGGAAAATACAATCTGAAGGCCCTAAAAAACTCACAAGACTTGGTGAAGGGTTTACCCATTTTTGCTAAGGGTGGTGATTTTGACGTCATCATCATAATGAGTGCCGTGGAGCCTGACCCAATAAATAACCTGATCGCAAAGAGGGTTGGTGTATCTGGTCTATCGTTAATTTAAACTTTGGTAGTTTTGAGATTTTATCTCGGGCATACTGGCTATTCTACTATGTTGTCCATTTTGTTTTTGTAGATGGTTTTACTAAACAGATTTTCAAGAGGCCGAGATTGTGCCACTTGAACCTCTGCCAACTAAACGTTATCATCAATCATGACGGCCCTAGAGACCTTGGGGTTGAAAATCACCCAAAGGACATCCACAATCTCCTCTTATACACTCCTACCTACACCAATTTCTCTGAGATCGAGAAAGTTTGATATAAAGTGGATAGGCAATTCTTGGGGGAAAGTAAAATAAGTTTGCTTTCTTCAAGGAGTTCGAAATTATCAACAAAGACCATGTCTAAGCTAAGAGGCCTTCTGCCAACCAACCCTCGGACAAAAGAATAAGGAAAAAAGTAAAGGGAGGCTATCGATGATGAGGTGAACTCTTCTCTCCCAGCCCCCAGTGATCATCAGGGAGTCCCCAAGTTACTTTACTCATCCGAACTGTTATTGTGCCACAACTGTGTAGGAACATAGGGGTTGTCGTTGCTATCTCGGACGATTCTAAATCCAACCAAGAGCTGCCCCCACTCTACCTTGATCTTGCCACAGAGGATCTCTTCACGGAAAGATTTGGGGAAGGCTTAAACATGACCAAACTTTTTATGGCCGATCTGTTGAAGAAAAAATGACCCCCATGAATTGGAAAGAAGAAGGGGGATCAACCGAAGGCAGTAGGAAGAGGACTCCACCTAGTGGTGGTGGAAGATAAGGGTGATTAAGTCTTTGAGGTCACCAGTGAAGGCCCCTCTATAGGGTAATTGGCTAGGCACCACTGGCCCTAAATCCTCCTGCTACGGAGGTGATTGATTGACAACATCCTATTATTGACCTTTCTGCTAAATTTGGGTCATCTTATGCTCTCCATGGCAGGTCCCTGACTGTGGAGGATTAGGCCTTTTAGACCAGGGAAGTGGTAGCAATTCTTGTTAAAAGATCTGTCATCTTTAGAGACTACGAGACCCTGATCACCACTCCTCAATGGTTGCTACAGGAGTATGGTTTGTAGCACATGCTATTGGTGAGCTATCCAGAAGCATTTCCTTTTCCCATTCTCCTATACTTATAATTTATACTCTTTACATTTGTCAGGGGATGCATCACATCACGGTCTTGGAGGAGAGGCATAAGCAGAATCGTAGTTCTAACCTCGAAGTGGTTGTATATGGCTTGAAAAAGCTAAAATATATATGAATTATGCTATCACATGTTTCCCATAAATTGTGCCAATTGTGCGGTCAATAAATTCGTATAAGTTGCACACAATAATGATGGAATGCACTGGAGCATAAAAAAATATCTATATAGAAAAACAAACAAACCAGATACAAGAAAGAGATATTTTTATATTGCATGATGGTTCCCCTAGCCAATGGATAGTACATCTAGAGTGCGCCCACCCTTGGGGTTGCACTTTCCTTATACTATGTTGAATAACTAATGAGTACAAGAGTTTGGCTATGGGGACTGAGAGATTCATGTGTGGAAATCCTTTTATTGGGGATGCCTCTCTCCTATTTATAAAGCATAAGATTAGGGTTTACAAGTTTGTATATGGTAGTGTTTGATTGGGAAACAAATACAACTAGTAAGGGTGAAGATATGCGAAAGGATAACTCCTACAATTTAAGAGTTATCCACGACATTCCTTTAACTCAAGGGATCTTGATTATCCTTATGTCATATTTGAATTTGAAATCATTTCCTTATCCGTATTCCTAACTGTGAGAACCCGCATTCTCGATGCTCGGGGTCCTCGTGGGCGGCAATTCCGTTGTTGCTTTGAAAATTAATTTTTGAAAAGAATAAGAGTCGCCAGTTTGTTTAACTAAACAAAGAAAAACGGTTTGTGTAAAAAAGACGTATTTATGGACTACATATCCTCTTATACATAATATATGCGAAACTAGTTGATTCGAAGGTTCGGGGATTAAGTTACGAATCGGGAAGGTGGTAGGCACCCAATTCGCCCTTTCGGTCTCTTGAGTAGGATATGCGTGTGTTATAATTCAGTTCTTGCATGCTGTTGCTATTACTTTACAGATTTTCATGCTTGCCTTAGAAATCGGGATTTTGGGAACGAGATGAAAACGATGTGTTTCCTAGTTCACCCATGATTTAGAAAATAAGTGTGTGTGTGTGTGTGCGATTTGAAAAAGAGCGTTTGATAATAGTAGATGCAATGAAACAAGTGATTTTGTAAAGTATTGGGCTTTTCGAAAACTGATTTGATGTGTGTTATGTATTCAAAGGTTTGATTTATATAAATGAAATTATCCTCCATTGTTCTTGGGTACAGTTTTTTAAGTGACAACTGTATTCAAGGCCCGACGAGGCGACAAGGCCTTCCCTCGTTAAAATATATTACATTGCTTGTATCAAAAGATATATATATTCACTAATTTAGATATGCAAATACACGATTTAACAATACAAATGCAATTATTTGTCAAAATTGGAGATAAACACGACAAAAATTATTCTAAACATATATAAACATGATTTCTCAAATTGATTTTGTGCTAAGACGAGAAAGGATTTATGGTTTCAAGTAATTACTTTTATTCTTGCTCGAACACTTCATATATGATGGATAATTAATCCATAACCCATCTTAGTATTAAGTTCTTCGTTGACATAATTCCCTATCATGGTATGGCTGAGGATTACATAACGATTTCTAGGGCTTGATTAAGCCATGGCCAATTGAGTTACATAAGGTCTTATGTGAAAATTGTATTTAATGTATTTTATTGATACTTTAAATACTCGAAAACTTACAGGAGTGTGTAGTTGGCCTGGTGGATGGAGTGTTGACTCTCCACATGGCCAACGTGAGTTCGAGCCCCCCATCCCTCTTTGCTCGGCCGCCTACACCTATCAACAGAAGAGCATATGCTACAACAGGAAAAAATCAAGTGGTGCTCAAAAAAATAAAAAAAACTCGACAATTTAGTTGATCTATAAAATTTTATAAAGTACTAAGGCTTTGTGCAATTTCCCATCATGCACAACCTCAGAGCCATATATGAAAACTTATAGTAATATGATGGTGGGTAATAATAATTTATCAATCAACCAAACTTAACTATGTGAAATAAAAGAATATATTAAGTTCCAAATCCCCAAAAAAAATTGAACCATACAATTTCCTTTTATTCCTCTAATTATCAACTAAACTTTGATATAATGCGTTATCCTTTTTATTTAACTTCATGATCCTCTTTTTTTTTGAACAAGGAAAGGAAGACAACAGAGAACTAAAACCCTTTTGGGTAGGCAATTTGTTCCAGATCAGCTGAGAGATCATCCACCAGCTGGGAGGGTGGCACTGGGACTTTGACAAGTTTTTCACTTTGCATGCGCCCTATGGATGTTATTTTATCAGCACAATGGTTAGCTTCTCGAAGAATGTGTTGGATTTTGGGTTTGATCTCTATCCTCAGGTTCTTACAATCTCCAATTAAGGTGCGGCAGGGGTGATTATCTATTTCTTCTTCTCCATTAACAAGGTTCACAGCTTCTTAGCAATCACTTTCAACAAGGATTCCCATCCATCCCCTCTCCAATGCTAGTATGAGAACTTGGCGTAGTCCCCACAGTTCAGCTTGAATGGATGTTGCAGCTCCTATGTAGCCACAGAAGCCCTCGATCCATCTTCTTTGCTCGTTTCTGACTAGGCCTCCAAAGCTCCCGCGACTAGGTTCCCCAAAATAACTACCGTCCACGTTGATTTTTATATAACCTGTAGGGGGAAAAGACCAGCTAATAAGCTTGTGTTCTGACTTTTCAACCAAATTCTTGTTATTAAAAGCATCATACACGCTTCTGGCAAAGTTTAAACTTTTATTTGCCACTTGGTGTTCATTTTAGGTTTTACCATTAAACTGAAAATCATTCCTCATTTTCCAGATGTGCCACACAATAGAGGCGAAGACCATGCTCCATATTATCGTGTCATTAGAAGAAGAGTAATTCCTTTTAAGGTTAATATCAAGCCATAGAAGAAAGTCAACCTCACCTGCATTTATAGTAACATTACTAGAGATGAGATTCCAAACCTTTTTTGTGCGATTACATTATCTAAATATATGGTTCATGTCCTCTCTATAACCATATTTCTAGTATTGATCATCATTAGTAATACCTCTTTTAAGACAAGCATCATTAGTAAGAATCCTATCTTGTTGAAGTAGCCAAATAAAATTTATAATCCTAATAGGGAGTTTCAATTTCTAAATCCATTGCCAATCAACGCCATTAGTTCTTTCAAAAGGGTATGAATCAATAATCAAGTTATAGCAGTTTCCCACGGTGAATTTACCAGAGCCACTATCGAACCATGATGGTTTATTCGTCATATCCGTGGTTGTAGGCAGGAAAATGTTGTGATCAAGTTATAGCATTTTCATTCATGATCCTCTTCTTATAATTCTCAAATTCGACCCATTATAAAAATGCGAGAAAATCCCTGGGATGAGTGGAATCACCCATCTCGAAATTCCACTAATAATTCCCCTAAATCGCTTAGCCTCCTCGAAATCCCTAACCTCGGCCCCAAATATCTCTTTCCACTAGCCATTTTCAAAATGACATTAAAAGAAAGCTCCATTAGCCTAGACTTCATTTTAACTTTCAAAAAGTTTTTAGTCAAAGTCCAAACTCTAATCCCGAAAAAGATTATTTCACAATGATTTTGTTTCTTCTCGACAAATGGTCAGATACTCGTTGAAGCGATTCATTGAGAAGAATTCGAGGGTTGTAATGCGTCGAAGATTGCACCAACAGTGGCCATATGGGGCAAACGCCATTGTGGAGTAATTGTAGCCTATGTGTTTGCCTAATAACAGGTGTGGCCTATTGGCAAAAATTATGTCATTTTTTGTGAAACATTATTCAAGAAGTTGTTATGAGGATTTAATAAGAATAGGGCGAGAGCAAAGTTTGAGAATGAAGATTGGGCCATATTTTCAAGAAAGATTTTGTAATGATCTATGGACTGGGTGTTTTAGTATGTGGAGGTAGCCAATGATTGGATATAAAGGTGGGCTTGGTGGGAGGTTTTTGTTTCTTGTTTTGAAGAGTCTTGGGAGGAGGAAGAGAAAGATAATAGAAGAGAGAGCAATAAAGTAAAACTAGGCTTCTCATTATGGTCTATTCTGTTTAGTATTGATCCATGTATACAAGGCGAAGAGATAGACTCGAAGTGAATGAAGGTTCATTGATTGAAAAACTTCCCTAACAGTCATCCATACTGTATAGTACAAGTTCTATTTATTTATTACTCTAGTATCCTTGACTAGTTTTGATGGATAATATCTAAGAATTGTTTAGTCATCCCATATGGACATGAATATGCTTCAGTGCAATGGCGGACTTATAATCAAACAGGGGTGATATTTTGTTTTTTGTTGTTTTTGAACTTAATGGAGGGGTAAGTTGAAATGGGTTGGAATAAGTTAATAATACATGTTTTTATTGTTGGATTGCGCTTGAATCTGTCGGGCCTTAGTGAGAACGCTATCTTCCGCAAGAGATCCAAAGTTCAAATTTTATTCTTAATCTTAAAAGAGTCATTACCCTTAAGGATTGGTCAAGTCGCTAGTTTGAACTATGATAAGTTCTTCATAGCCCATTGGTTCCTGGATAAATGTTGCACTTCGTGCTCCGGTTGGTGCGTGTCCTGAGGAATGCAAAGTTGGGGTGGTGGGTACCCATAAATTGCTTCAAAGGGAGACATTTTAATGGCTGAGGGATAGGTCGTATTGTACCACCATTCTGCCATAGCTAACCAAGTAGCCCACTGTTTTGGTTTGTCCGAAGTCATGCATCGCAGAAAGTTTTCTAAACATTGATTAAGCCTCTCAGTTTGGCCATAAGTTTGAGGGTGGTATGCTGTGGAATGGCAGAGCTGTGTGCCTAGTTGTTTGAACAATTGAGTCCAAAATTGGCTGAGGAAAATTGCATCTCTGTCGCTTACAATTGTAGACGGCATGCCATGTAATTTGTGGATGTTGTCAAAAAATATAGAAGCAATTTCTTTAGCTGAGAAAGGATGGGTGAGGCTAATGAAATGGCCATACTTCGAAAATCGATCCACCACAACAAGTATAGTATCTTTATGGTTAGACTTAGGCAATCCTTCCACAAAATCCATAGAGATGTCTGACCATGGCTTAAACGGCACAGGTAATGGTTGTAACAGGCCTGGTGATGAGACACGTTTCCCTTTGTTCTGTTGGCAGACCATACATTCAGTCACAGCGGTGATTATATTTGACTTTAAAGTTGGCCAATAGAAAAACTGCCCGACTCTTTTAATTGTTGCTTGTCTGCTCGAATGGCCTCCCCTCCTGAATGGTGTAATTCTTGAATAATTTTCTGTCGTAGTCCCCCATTGGAACCCATATACAATCTATTCTTGAATTGGATGCCATTGTTGGTGAATGAATAGCTTTCAAGTGGCATTACACCACCAGCAATACTAGTGATTACTTGTTGTGCTATCTTATCCCCCACCTAGCTGTCTTGAATCTCTGCTAACCACCCCAGTTGCACCAATGAAATAGCCATGAGCTCTGTTTCAGTCAATCCTCTTCGAGATAGGGCATCGGCTACTTTGTTTTCCACTCCTTTTTTGTAAGCAATTGTGTAATCCAGCCCAAGCAGTTTAGTCAACCACTTTTGTTGTAACATAGTGGTAACTTTTTGCTCCAATAAGTACTTTAAGCTTTGGTGGTCTGTCTTGATAACAAAATGATTACCAAAAAGGTAGGTTCTCCATTTATGAACTGCATGGATGAGTGCCCACAGCTCCCTTTCATATGCTGAAAGTCCTCTCTTACTCATGGGTAGGGCCTTGCTTATATAAGCAATTGGCCTGTGATTCTGCATCAAGACAGCTCCAATACCAATTTGGGAAGCATCAGTTTCCATGATAAAAGGTTGGGAGAAGTCAGGTAAAGCTAACACAGGTGTACTGGTCATTACCTCCTTTAACTGTTGAAATGCCACAGATGCTTCATCAGTCCACTGAAACTGATTCTTTTTAAGCAATTGAGTCAATGGTCTAGATATAACCCCGTAGTTTCTCATAAACTTCCTGTAGTACCCGGTTAATCCGAAGAATCCTCTCAAGGATTTGATGTTAGAAGGCTATGGCCAATCAATCATAGCCTGAATCTTTGTGGGGTCAGCTACCACGCATTGGTTGGAGACTATATGGCCCAGATATTCTAATGAAGTTTGGCCAAAATTGCATTTTAAAAGTTTCACATATAGTTGGTGCTGTTGCAGTACCTTGAAAACGGTATTCAAATGCTCCACATGTGCCTCCATTGTTGGACTGTACACCAGTATATCATTAAAGAAAACAAGAACAAACTTTCTTAAGTATGGCTTAAACACGGAATTCATCAAATCTTGAAATGTGGCAGGGGCATTAGTAAGCCCAAAGGGCATTACTAGAAATTCATAACGGCCCTCGTGTGTTTGAAATGCAGTCTTATAAACATTAGCTGGTTTGACTATAATCTGGTGGTACCCTGACCTTAAGTCCAATTTTGAAAAAATTGCTGCTCCATTCAACTCATCCAGGAGTTTATCGATGATAGGAATTGGGAACTTATTCTTAATTGTGACGGAATTAAGTTCCCTATGGTCTACACACATCCTCCAGGTTCTATCTTTCTTCTTTACCAATAAGACCGGTGAGGCAAATGGGCTATTAGATGGCTGTATTATACCCTGCTCCATTATTTCTTTCACTATGTTTTCAAACTCATTTTTTTGTATGAATGGGTACCTGTAGGGTCGGATGGTAAAATGGTAGCATTTAGTTTAAGTGGTATGGCATGATCATGTTGTCTTGTGGGGGGTATGCCTTTTTGTTCGTCAAAAATTGGTTTAAATTTCTCTAACAGTGTAGTGACCTCAACAGGAATTGAGTTTGGTGTTGGTGGTTCTGTGGTTTGGTATTTGAGTTGACCAACGAAGCCCAACTCATTTTGGGTACACATTCTGTAAAGAGTAGCTCCAGTGATGAATTTTAAGGATGGGCTTGCCTGTGGTTTAGCCTTCAGTACTACTGGTTGCTGGTTCTTGTAAACTCCCAATGTCAGATTGTTCATGTCTAATGTTACTGGACCCACCTGTTGCATCCATTGCACACCTAATATCATGTTGTACCCCCCCATGGTAAGATTCTCATGTCCGATACAAATTCTTCCCCATCCATTGTCCATTGAAATTGAGGGCACTTAGCTTTGCTGCACAACTTGCTCCCATCTGCTACTGTTATTGTTGACCTTGAAGGTCTTAATCTTATATTGATAATAACAATAAATCAATCATGTGTAATTTAACATGTTCATAATATAAGATTATAGATTTCTTATTTGGAAAATCAAGAATAGCATGATTGCTCAAAGAAAGTTTGACAAGGATCATTCAATCAATATCCGATCTAGTCAACGAAGCATTGGACTAAAACCGATCTATCCGAATCAAGATCATTCTTCTACAAGCGTTGGAAAAGACAAGAAGATCAATCTCATCACTCACAAGCTAGTATTGCAAATCCATGGATCACAAAGATCAAGAATCATATGCAAAAGCTTCAAGGGAAAAAGCTTCAAGTGAAGAATCAATTTGAATAAACAAATCAAAGCATTCGAAGACTCATCTATTCGGTAATTGAGTATTTTCTTAGGATTAATGTAAAATTTCTTAATTGATTGATTATATAGCTCAAACATGAACTTGCATCATTATTAGATTGATCAAAACCAAGTTTGAATCAAAATCATTTCAAAACATTATTCTTGCAAAAATCGGTTTTGAAATAAATTAATAATTAATTCATATGAATGAATTTTGATACAAAAACTTATTTGGGAGTGTTAGAAACTTATTTGGAACACTCCTCAAGCATTAGAATCAATTTTGGAGTCATATTGCAAAAATTGGAAAATTGTACAAAAACCTCCACCCACCAGAAGCATGTAGTCGACTACATGATTAATGGGTGAGTAGACTACATTACTGTTGAGGTCATGTAGTCGACTACATGGGCATCAGTGTAGTCGACTACCTTTGCCAGAATATAGCCATTTGAACTTTGTTTAAAGTGCATTTTTGCCCCATTAATTTATATCTCCACCATAAACGGATATATCACTTTTGGGACTATAAATATGACTTCCAAGACTCATTCTAAACATCTTGAATCATTCATATACTCTATTCTTCATCTATCTTCATTATTCAAAGATTCAAGAAATTGTTTTTGATCAATAATTATCATTTGAGCTATATCATCTTGATCAAATAGGATAACTCTAGTGTGAGCTTCAAATTGTATTCTATACACACTTGAGAGAGTTATTGTAAATTAGTGTGAATTACCAAACAATTTTGTATTCAATTGTGAGAGGTAAATCTCATAGGAAAAACAAGAAGGTAAATTCTTGTTTAGAAATTGTGAAAGGTAAATTTCACAAGGTTAGCAAGAGGGTATCTTGTGAAAGTATTGTGGTGTAGCAATACTTGTAGAGTGTGTGAGAAGAATACACTTGTAGTGGTTTGATCTTCACCCTGAAGGAGATCAGTTATAGTGGAAGTTCTCGGGGAACTAACCGAGCGCGGAGTAGGGGGAACAAGCCGAACCGTGTGGACAAAAAATCTTGGACTTCGATTGGTTCAATCTTTCTTACTCAATCTCTTTTTTTACTTGCTACATTATTACTTGCTTTGAGATTGTTTGATTATTTGCTCGTGTTTAATTGTTTATTTCTTACATTCCTTGATAAATTTGTTTAGTAAATTGTTTTACTCAAACATTTTCAAAAAGATTTTTAAATTCCGCATTTAGTTTCGAAAACCCTATTCACCCCCCCTCTAGGGTTGAAATCCGACCAACAGTCACCATTATGTTACTGGTAGGTACCAACTGACAACCCACATGTTTAGCAATTTGAGGATCCAAAAAATTATGTGTACTCCCAGAGTCTACCAATATATTGATAGGCACTTTTTTGCTTTGGCCTTGTAAAACTAATGTTTGATAAGGAACGCAACCTGCCAAGGCATGTAGTGAAATGCCAGGTTCTACTGCAGTCGGTGTTGGAGTCACTTATAAATCATCACTTGCTTCTTGTACTTTATCCTCCCCTTCTAATTCTGCCTCACCCTTAATAACATACACCTGCATTTTCTTGCATTTGTGCTCGAAAACATAGGGTTCATCACAGTTATAACATAGGCCTTTATCTCTTCTTGCCTGCATCTCTGAAGGCATGAGTTTTTTGATGGGTAATAGTGCACTGGAATTGCTGGTTTTAATAGGAATGGGTGGAGCTTTGGCATCTGTTTTTTGAGTTATTTACGGATTAGGTAAGGAAGGACTTGTTTTGTAGGTGGTAGTATAATTGGGTGTAGTTGTAGGGTAGTGTTTTTGGTTGTTATTTGGTGAAAAAGATTGGGGTGACATTCTGGAGTTTGGTGGTGTTTTGACCTTGGCCAATAGGTTGTTAAACCCTCCTTCTTGCAGTTTGGCTCAAGCAATTGTTTCATCGAATGTTGCAAGTTTTAACATCTGGACGAAATTCCTCAACTCTCCTTGTAACCCCCCTATGAAAGCAGATATAAAATAAGTTTCTGTGAGACTAGGCTCTTTTTCTAACACCTGAGATTTTAAGTCCTCGAACCTACTCTGATACTCCTCTACCCTACCCGTTTGTTTCAGATCATGTAGCTCTGCTACCACATTGTGATAGCCTTGTTATGTGAATCTCTTAGTGACCTCCAACTTAAATTGTTCCCACCTCAGTGCCCTAAGGTTCTTAAATCTAGTGAAAAACCATTTTATGGCTCTTCCTTTCAAGTAGAGCGACATGGTAGACACTTGTTGGTGCATGGGAGTGTCATTTAAAAAGAAGAAACAATCACACTATTGCAACCAGTCAATAACATCATCATCACCATCGAAAATAGGGAATTCATACCTAGGTTGCCTGAATTGGTAGGGATGATTATGTGGCTCAACTGGAAGAACAGACCCATTAACCCTGATTCCTTCATGTGAATGCTCTTCTCTGATAGCCAGGTTAGCAGGTGTGGCCAAAATTCCTTTCTGGTTCGGATCTGTTGTTGGTAGTTCGCTAGTTGAAGCTTCTCCCCCAGGATCTAACTGTTTACGGAGCCAATTAAATTCCTTGTTAAATGTGGCTCGCAAAGCATTGATCGAGGATTGCATAGATCCCATTTTCCCTTCTAATTCCTCTTGTCGGATTCCCAATTTATCATGCTTGGCCTCAATTTCCCTCATAGTAGCCTCGATCGTGGCTTGACTAGCCTCCACCTGCTCTTTAAGTTTGTTGATTCCTCCTCCCGCCATTACTTACCTAATCAAGGTCGAAGCCCTCTGATACCACCTGTTATAATCAGCTTATTAATTCTAATTAATCCCAATAAAATAGAAGAGTTTATAAAAGGAAGAATGAGTTAGAGAAAGAAAGTTATCTTAGAGAAGGAAAGAAGAAGAAGAAGAAGAAGAAGAAGAAGAAGAATCTAACAGAAAGGATAGAGAAAAAGGATTTTTCATATCATGCATAATGCTTACAATGAAGGAGCATTTCCTTATAACAATTTCCTCACTCTCACTCTCTCTAATTTGCCCACACGTGGCTAACAATAAAACACATAATTAAAAATAAAATAATAATAATAAAGCAATACTCTACTTAATCAAACTACACAGTTCCAACCAACTCTTAAATGACAAAACGACGCAGCACTATTCCTTCCCCTTTCAACATTAGACCGTTATTCCTCTTCCCCAATTACTGATCTCTAATTCATCCCCATTTCATGACACGTCAATTCATAGACATAAATTAACGTCATCATTAGAATTCCTCCTCTGCCATATTAAGATTTGAATCAGCTGAATCTAAAAATATTCTTCTGATTTGGATTGAAAACGATGGCTGGCTTTCTTTTTTTGCAAAGATTTTTCTAAAATCAAAAGAATCTCAAAATTGTTGGAAGAATTTAATGAATTTATAAAGAAACAATGCCAGAGGATATCTAATGGAGAAATTGATTGATCAAAGTTTAAATTTCATAAAAAGCATAATATATTGACAGAAAGGGAGGAGCCAGATTATATATGCAGTATCCATTCCTTATGCAACTGAATATGATTTATCACTTTTCTACATTGCCGTGATAGTGCAATTGCTGGCAATCCGCAGGTCGTTCTTTTGAAACTTGCAAAATCAATCCATTGCAAAAAGTTCTATTTGTTTATTACGCTAGGATTCTTGATTATTTTGTTGAATAATCATCCCATGTGACAGGAACATGATTCCATGCATAGGCGGACTCAGTGGAGGAGCTAGGAATAATTTTCACGGGGGACCAAAAAAAATTTAAGCCAAATCAAACTCAATAATTTTGTTTACAGAAAAATTTTATACTAAAATACTTCTCCATTCTGTTTCGATATTTCGGAAAAGTTAAAAATGATATGCTAAAATTAATTATATATTTTGAAATATCTTTTGATATATAATAAAAAAAAAATGGAGGTTGTGTTTCAGAAAAAAAATAAAAATAAAAAAAATGAACGGTAGTGAAGAACAGTTGCCCGAAGAAGAAAGGGAAGAAAGTCAAAACTTAGTATATATTACAAATTTACACCTTCAATTTATAATGCTAATTACACAATGCTAATTACACAGCACCAAAATCACCAAACATTGCTTGCTTAACTTGTATTACAACCCCTGATCTTGAACTTATGAGCTTAATCACAAATAACGCGCCTCGCCGAAATTACACAATGGCCCCTCAACTTTCCCTTCCTATACATAAACCCCTGTACTCTTTGAAAATCTTCAAAGAAGCCCAGCCCCACCTGGCCCCCATGCGGCTCCGCCCCTGGGCGAACTCATATTTAAACACAAGTGTGGGTTGAAATGATCACAGCGGGGCTAGAGCTGAATTTAAGGGCAAAAAAGTCGGATCATATTTGTGGTAATCCATGCCAAACTATCAACCTTGAAACTACATTATGCAATTTTAACCATATAATCTTTTATCTTGTACATTTTTTATATTCAAAAACTTGTCCCCCCTTGTTGATGGATGTTCGTCCTCCATCAATGCCAGATTAAAGAAATTTCTTTTTAGTTTAAGGAAAAAATTTAATGAATTTTTTTTTTTTTAGGTTCTCCCAAACGATATTGGTTTACTACGCCCACCAGCGAATATTGAGAAGAGGAATCACAAGCTCAAGCATCTCGTTCAATCCCCCAATTCATTCTTCATTTCTTGGTACAGTACATTACACCCTTAATTATATAGTTATAAATATAATATATTATAATACTATTATCGCTGCTTATTCTTCCTTTCTTTGTTACAATAATAGTTTTTTGTAAACTCAATTTTGATTGTTTTGACCTGTTTCTGTTCTATCTACTGTGCAGGATGTGAAATGCCGAGGCTGCTTCAACATGTAAGTAGCATTCTAATTCAATATATCTAATTTCCTTGTTGATTTTATAATAATTTTAGCTTAGTTTATTTATTTATGTTTCGTTTGATTGCAATTCTTTTCCAAAGTAGCATTTTTTCCGTATTTAGTTGCACAATTAGGTTTCACAACAATAATGCTTAATGTTTTCATGTAAAACAACATCTTCAAAATCCTTTTAATGGAAGCAAATTAATATCCCAATCCCCTTAAGTTTTCAATGATGCATATATTTGTCGGAAAGATTTTGTAAAACTCTATGGATTGGCTCTTTTGCCTGATGGAGATGGCCAATTATGGGAATTGAAGCTGGGATTGCTACGAGATTTCTTTTTCTCTTGAGAAAGAATTTTGGAAGTAGGAGGGGAAAGAAATGAAGTAAAACCAACCTTGTTACACGAGTAATTTGACTTAAAGGAAGTTGATGAAATGTATTGGAGTTTATATAAGCTTAAGTGATGAAAGTCAAGCTTGAATGGTTCAAGAATTTCCCATAATAGCATATAACTCTTAGGATTGGTATAGCCGTAAGACGATAAGTGCCTTGTGAAATGTAGGTTTCGCGTTTCATCTTCGAGTTCCACTACGGATGTCATATCTTTGAATAGACTAGGAATGGACTTTAAGTCTAGTGGACGCAAATTGACCAGCACAGACTTTATTGTTCAACAAAAAAAGAAATTTATCAAATATGTTTTAATTTCCCTTGTTTATCAAAGCATCTAGAATAGTTTGGTCACAAGTTTATAGTCATGATAGATATATCATTACACAATGTTAATATTAGTATCTTACCCCATTTTTCAGTCTATCTTTTTAAAGTGGAAAATATCTTTCTTACCGGAGATTCTTAATTACCTTCATGCATTAAGAAGGTACAATCCTTGTATTCCGGTAAGAAAAATATTTTTGTATTAAGACGCTTCTTGTGTTTAAGACAACAGAGTTTCAATAAATGTTTCTGTGTATTATTAATTTTCTAAAACTTTTAAAAATATATATGCATCATTGAAAATTATTACTAAAACTTATATACATGCATCATTAAAAACTTAATAGTTCGGAAAACTTATAACAGGTGCTTAATAACAGTGGATGGCTAATAAAACTTACAGTTCAGAAAGGACATTAATCATTTGTTCACGTGCTTTACACAAGGCCTCTAATGGTTTATCTTTCGGCATAGTCATTCCAATTCCTTCAGATAAGTCTACTAACTCTTCACTGACCCTCTCCCACTCAAAGCACTGAATTAGTGCTGCCAAAGACAGACTCACCACTCGATTGGCAAGTCCAGCACCAGGGCACTGTCTCCTTCCCATTCCAAATGGTACAAATTTATATCCCTCGTTTTGCCCGTGCTCAAACCTGTTAGGCCTAAAACTTGTTGGATCATCCCATACTTTAGGGTCCCTGTGAATGGCCCATGCATTGGCCAACAACATTGTGCCACGTGGTATGTCAAACCCTCCAATGGTGCAGTCATCAGATGAGATGTGTGGAACTAAGAGCGGTGCTACTGGGAACAATCTGAGTGTCTCATGGATGATGCATTGGAGATAGGGCAACTTTGAGAGATCTGCTTCATCTACCAAATGATCATGACTAACGTTGTTGTCAAGCTCAGCTCTAGCCTTCTCTAACACATCAGGATGGTTCAATAGAAGCGACATAGCCCACTCTATTGTCGATGATGAAGTGTCTGTCCCCGCAAGTAACACTGTCTGAAAGTCAATTGAATTATACTGAAAGTTAAACATTACTTCTAATATATATATAGGAACTTAATATTAAAAGTTTTAATACTCGAAGAGTAGTGTACAAGTACTCCACGAAGCTTCTACCGTTAATTACTCGAACCATCCATTTTAAATTAGGAGGCATATAATTCTTTTTGGGACTTCAGAAATTAAGAGCCACTTGTTCTTTTGTTTGATAGATATCCAAAACCCTATGATTGTAAACATGTTCTATTCATGTTCATTGATTATTTAAAAGTTAAGTGTCTTCTTTTTATTTTATTTTTCTTAGCTTGCTTTTTTGTAAGCAATTTTACATTATTATAACATTTGCACTTAGGATGACTTGAACCTAAGATCTCCAAATTCAGATAAGGCCCTTCACGGTTCTAAAAAACCCATGCACTCACAGTTACTACTTTCAATAGATCTTGAACTTACATCCTCACTTATTTACTCGTGTTTTATCCATGTATCAAAAACACAAAATTTAGGTAATTACCTTATATGAGCATCGAGACATGTCAGCCAGCCCCCCTAGAATTACACTTAATTTATTAGTGACTAGTTTGACGTGTCCAAATGCTCATATAAGATAGAATATGAATGCTTAATTTTTGGGGGATTTAAAATTGTGATTCAGATGACGTGACATGTGTTCATTAGTTGGTGGATGGATGGGACACATACTCTTATCACTTTACCAATGGAATGATATCTAAAATTATATCAACATGTATCAATGTAGATTATTTTAAGGGTGTTTTTAGATGCATTTACAAAATCCATCTTCTCACTTCAGTGTGATAATACTTTGTTCTTACCCCACCAGTTTTCTAAAAAATTTTGCAATTCACCCCATTGATGGGTGATTTTATTCAAATAATGCAGGGATAATAAAGTTTCGTCGCTAAAAATAATATTAATTTTTTCATTAAAATAATACATAATAATTTTTTTTTTACATCTTTCTTAATAAATTTCATCAAAAATTATATATAAGTCATAGTATCTATGAAAAAAATATAAAATATTAATTGTGATAAATACAATTTTAGCGATTACATTTCATATATTCTATTATTGTTCATTGTCATAAAATGATTATTATTCATATTTTCAATTTGTCTATAAATTTTATTTTTGTGAAGTAAGTAAATATAAATTCTAATATTCACTACACCAAAAATATTAAAAGACCAATTCAACACTCAACAATAACAGGTAAATTTGATTATGCACAAATTTTGACAAAAACTGATTCATACTCCTATAATTAAACTAATACCAAAACACATAAAAATAAAGTAATATATGTTAAGCTAAAACTACGCGTACCATTAATATTAAAGGAGTCTCAAAAAAAAAGGTTTTCTAGATATTTTAAAACTTAAAACTTTATTGGTGTAGTTGTCGTATACATAAATTAATTCAACACTCAGCATAACTATGTAGTAAATTAGTGCATACAAATTAATTCAATTGAAAGCTATATATGAGATAGTAATACTTGTGAGTTTTAACTATGTCTTATAAATATAGAAAATCAAAACTATAACATGTGGAGATCTATATGTAAATTCATCACAAATCTTCATTGTAACGACTTAAAACCACCTTCTTCTTTCATTTTTCAAAAAGTCATCTTTCGTGAAAAGGGAAAAATGAATTAAAAAAATAAAATAATTTTTATGAAAGTAAATCATTTATTAAATATTTTGCGACTTTCGATTACTATGATATTTAATTTTTTGGAGACTTAAGAAAACAATTTCCTTGCCAAATATTAAAATGATAGAGATTTTCTCACCAAACTATTTTCTTTTTCAATTTTTTTTACTAGTAATTTTAAAATTTTAAATACTGAAACAATAAAAGCACAACATACAATCATATTTTATTTATTTATTTATGACATATTATATAGGCACATGTTAACACTACCTTTCTTTAATTTTGACATTGGATAACTTAACATAAGTTTTATTGATAAGCTCTGCATGCATAGACAAATAAAAAAAATTGAATAAATTAAGAAAAACATTATTGAAAACATTATCGTATTAGTGCAAGTGAAAATAAAAGTCTAACACTCTATATAAAAGTATGAGGATACTTATTATAAATTTAAATTTATGAGATATATGTAATTAAGTGAAAATAGTAGATACGTGTTTGTTGGAAAGAAATAGTTTTACACTATATTTTAGGTTAAGATTAACGTAACTTTGACTTTTTATGAGATGAGAAGACGGATTATGCATGTGCATTTAAGAACAACCTTATTTTTAAAGTAATGTGTTGGTAAGGATAAATATTTTAACAAATTGATGTGATAACGATTCATCTATCAACTGAACCGTTTATATTTGTTAAAATTTTCAATTAATTTATTATTAGTACTGTTTGCTTGTGAAATAAGCGAGTATAAAATTAATGTTTCCGGCCAATTCAACAAAAGTTTTAGAAATTTAACTAACGCCAAAAAATTAAAACTACAAATAAGAGAGAAGAAAGACCAAAGTTACGAATTATGAGGTTATATTGATTGCCACAAGTATTTATGGAAAATCAAGATTATTGTCACTTCAATCTACAGAATAAACTACTAAAAATTTATGTGATAAGTATAATCAGCATAGTGCAGAATAGTAAGGTCTCATTTGGTTTATAAATTTGAGCACTTACGAAAGGAAAATTCTTTTATTTTTTTTATTTGGTAAACACAAATTATGGAAACACTTTCCTGACTGAGAGGAAAGTAAGGGTAAAGTCATTCTTATCAAAACTCATGCGATTGATTTTTCCTTATAATTTTCTAACATTTATTACAAAAAATTTGGACAACAATACCCCTCTCTAAATACTTTACATTCTTTACCAAACATAAGAAAGAAAACTTGATAGAAACTTTATTTTTCCACCTTCATGAGAAAGGCGAGAGAATTAATTTTCTTTCCGTAAACCAAACGATGCCTAAATGTTAAATAGTTGGAAAATTAAAGATTAAATAAAGGAAAATGATTATCTAAAAGATTGTAAGTTTTATTAAAATTTATAGTCAAATATTAGCCACATATTTAGTTAAGGATAAATATTACTGATTGATAATGAAAAAATCTAATTTATCATTGATACAAATGTCACATGGTTGATGTTAAAGTCTAATTTTTTTTGGACGTCTCAAACCGAGTCTCTCAATTTTAGCGTAAAATTCACTTAACCTCTTTTAATATTTTAATAATTTTAAAGTCTCTTTTTAAATCTAAAATAAATAAATATATTATATACTTGAGCATATCCAATTTTTAATTCATAATGGAAATTTCAATTTAACAATGATACTAATATTAGATGGATGAATTTGTGTAAAAGACAAAAAAAAATATTCTTAGTTTTGTAATTATGAATTTAATGATAATATAAATTTTTTTCAAAATTAAATATAGAGTTTTAGTAAGAAAGGGCATCTTTATCAAATTTGTGGTTAAAAATTGTCTATAAATTTAAAAATTTACAACGTCTTTCATGCTAGCAAAGTACTTAAATAAACATACTAGAATATTGCCTTTAATGATATCATCAGTATAGTATTCAGGTTCTGAGTCCTGCAAAGACAACATTGCGTCAATTAATGTCTTAGTTTTTCCTTCATTTGAATCAGACGACACCTTCCTTTTATTTCTGTGATCGTTAACCAAACTCTGCAAAAATGCGTCGCTCTTTTTATGCAATCTCACCATTCTCTTTTGCAAGTCCCGAAAATCCAACCACCGCAGAAACGGAAAAAAATCTTCTGGATGAGAGGCCCCACTCATATCGAAGACATCCCTAATAATTCCCCTAAATTGTTTAGCCCCCTCGAAATCCTCAACCTCCGCCCCAAAGTATCGCTTTCCACTAGCCATTTTCATAACCACGTTAAAAGAAAGCTCCGTTAGCCTACACTTCATTTCAACTTTCGAGAATCCTTTGGTTGAAGTCAAACTCAAATTCCTAAAGAGATTCTTTAGCAAAAGTGCGGTTTCTTCTCGACGGATGCTGAAATAAGCGTTGAGCCGATTTGTCGAGAGGAATTCAAGTGTTGTGATGCGTCGAAGATTGCGCCAATGGTCACCATATTGGGAAAAGCCTATTAAGGTGTAATTGTAGCCTATGTGCTTACCTAGTAATAGGCGTGGTCTGTTAGCAAAAATTATGTCATTTTTTGTGAAACATTCTTCAAGAAGTTGTGGCGAGGAGATGACAAGAACAGGGCGAGAGCCAAATTTGAGGGTGAAAATTGGGCCATATTTGTAAGAAAGGTTTTGTAATGATCTGTGGATTGGTACTTTGAGTAGGTGAAGATGGCCAATTATTGGATATGAAGGTGGGCTTGGTGGGAGGTTTTTGTTTCTCTTTTGGAAGAGTTTTGGGAGGAAGAGAATGAGTAAAGAGGAGAGAGAAATGAAATAAAACCAGGATTCTTCCATGGGTATTTGATTAGTTAATTATGTTCTTTTCTCTCTAGTGTATATATATAGGCCAAGAGATAGATCCGAGGGTGGGTGCAGTGATAAATTAAGCACGTCTTCTTGTGTAATTATACTAGGGTATGTCCGTACCCGAGGGCACAAAATAGCGAAAAAATTAAATCTATGTTTATAGACTACGAAAATTATTTTTAATATATTTTTTTAAATATGTACAATCCAACATACTGGAATAAACAAATATTTATTTATTTCCATCTGTTGTACCTATGGCATGGTAATTCACCGGTAGTAAAATCTCGATTTTTCCTTTTTTTTTTTCTAACATAAAATTGTAATAAACTCTGAACTTATTTATTTGATTTTTTTGATAATTTTAATTTCTAACATTTTTTATTCAAAACATTAAAAAGGAAAATTTCTAATTGTCCACTAATAGTAAACCTTATTCACTTGTCGCAAACAACAAAATAATATTATATTATCAATCACTTTCCAACCAAATTCATCATGATAAGTTTAAAATTAACACAAATTAATAAATCGTATTCGTATTCCAATGTCAACATCGATAGGTTTGGCAATGGTTGCGTATTTAGTCGTATTCAACTTGGTTATTTCAGATTATTTGTTAAAATAACAAATATAGTTTGAATATTATTATTTGTTCACCAAGAAAAAAAAAGTCATTCATTTAAATCCGAAACGATAACACCTAAAATTTGATAAAATACCATATGAACATGATCCAAATCAACTATTGACATGTTTAGTCAAAAGATCAATTAAGAAATACAAAAGGTTAGTGACAATTTGCCAAAAGATTAATTATTTAAGGAAAAGATTGTGTTGGATATGTTTCACACAATAAAAAACATGTTACTTATTTTACCACCAATCAATTTATATTTGTATTACTTTTTTTTTTGTCACAAATTAAGTCTCGTTTTTTTTTCTTATATCTAAAATTAAGGGTTTCAAATAAAATATATCATTTTTAGCTCTTGTATCAAAATAGTAAATTACCTTGTTAATTTTAAATTATGAGTTTTTCTTTCTATTCCAAAACATAACTAAATCAATTAATATTCTAAATGTATTAAATTAGGTGGAAATATTTGTCATATGCAGGTTCATTATGTCAAGAATCAATCTTGACCATTAGATTGTTGAATTGATTTATGACTTTTGGATCGTAAAAGTTAGTGATCAAATAAGTGAATAGTGTAATCCTTTATTTGTATTATAGATAATATAAAAAATTATTATTAATTATACATTATTTTTCAAATATTTTTCATATATAGTTAATTTTATTTTTAGTTTGGTATATTTTTGGGGTTCACCAATTTCATTTTTTTATATACATGTTGATAGATTCACCTCAAAGAAATTTGATATTTTTGGTTTCATGTTAAAATCATATCTAGCATTCTTATTTATTTATTTATTTATTTATGTTTCATTTAAATTTACAAAATTTGAAGTACAGAGAATTACTAAAAAATGAGTAAAGACATTTTTAGCCGCATCTCACACCAAAATCATATCTAGCATTCTTTTTGTGATGTCATTTCCATCGAAAAAGTGCCCAGCCAAAAAACTTTTGTAAAGGAAACCACATTGTGATGTCATTTCATATTTAATAATAATAAAAAAATATCATTCCTCTTCAATAACATTTTGTGACCGTAAAAATCCATTCCTCTTCAATAATATTAGAAATAAAAAAAAAAGTCCTTCCTCATTTTGTAAATATTAGAAACAACATCAAAATAAAATTCCATTCATCTTGAACAAAAATAGGATTTTCTTGAACAAAAAAATGTGTATTAACAGGACTTAAACAATATTAAAGTAGACTTAGGTCAATTTAAATAATAAAAAGATTAAATAACATTAAAGTAGACTTGGGTCAATTTAAAAAAACATCGGGTCAGAACCGAAAAATGAGAGAGAGAGAGAGATAAATAATAAAAGATTATAAATAGTTTTGTTCTCTTAAATCTAAAATATCTCACTAAACTTGTCAAAACAAAACTTACCCTTTGTCACTCCTCTCTCTCCCTCCTCCCTCTCTTTTGCATTTGACTAAAAAATATAAAAGATTGTTTTTTTTGGTTTCTCACGGGGTGTCCGGGCCAGCTTTCACGCACCTCGACTAATCCCTGCTCGCGGTTCGTGGCTGCCGCTGGCCAAGCATTATTTTGACAACGCTGGGGTTCACCTTGGGAGCTCCAAGTCGACCCAAGGTTGTCCCAGTGGCAGTCTTATACCACCGGGCCAAGAGGCTTAGTTAAAATTGTTAATATTATAGTATATATTTAGATTTTCTGTAAGCAATTGTAGCCTTTAGATAAAAAAAAGTTAATAGTCAAGTCAATCAACAGTATTTCTTTTATTTGTATTATAGATATATACAGGAGTGCAAGAGATGAAGATGAATTCGTTGATTGGAAAAACTTTACAAGAATAGTATATTGTCATTGATAGCAATCATGGATGTGGTTTACTGTGTCTTGTATAAAATATTGGAAAAACTTTAGCTGATATCACTGCTGAGGCCATTTGAAAATTATCTTCATGGAGAATGTCTAGACGTGTGATTATTCATCCCATGTGGATTTGAAAATTATTCAATAAAGTGGGGATAATTAAAGCCATAAAACATCTTAACAGTGTACCAAATTGTATTAGTATTATGTTCTTGGGTCTTTATAATTCTCTATCTAACTCTATGCTATTATGCTTGTCAAATTATATTCATGTTCTACTTGTGGTAATATTTATGAAATAATTTTTTTATTATTATCTTTTTGTATTTTCGGTATCTCACTTTTTTGATATTTTTAGTACGGTATATAGTTCATATTTCTGACTTCGAGGGAGTAGAATTTGGGTTGTACCAAGTATCCAACGAGGATGACATGGGTGCGAGGTTGTTCCAATTGTCTAAGAAAGTAGAGGCAATGGAAGCAAGTAAGCTTAAAGAGGTCAATGAGTATCCTCGAGCCACTTATGTGTCATTTGTGAAAATTCGGGACACACTACCGATGATTGCCCTACCATTCCCGCTTTCCGGAAAGTCCTAAAAAATCCCACCCAAGTCAATACTTTGCACCAGTACAACCAAAACTGTAACCAAAACAACCCTTATTCTCAAAGGTACAATGAGGGATGGAAGAATCACCCCAATTTCAGTTGGGGAGGAAATCAAGGTCAGAACCACAACCAATATCATCAAAACCAAAGGCAACAACAACCTCAAAACCCTTTTGTTCCACCTCAGAATCAAAATCCCAACCAAAACTTGGAAGCTTTATTGAGATCATTTGTAGACAAAACGGATCGTGATGTGGGTGAGTTAAAAACTCAAATGTCTAAACATACCACCGCCCTAGCTACCCAAGAGAAGTGAAAATTTTCTTCTCAACCTTTAGTTAATCCTAGAGGCTAAGTTCAAGTAATAAAGGGAGGAGAGTCTAGCACCAAGATAGAAGAACTCAAATCTATCACAATCCTAAGGAGTGGAGAGGAGGTAGACAAAACTATTGTTCCTAAAACCCCCAAGGTGGTGGACATAGTTGAGCCTTCGAGTGTTGAGAAGGTTGTGAGTGAAGAAAAGAAGAGAGAGGAAGAGAAACAAGGAAGGGAGGATCTAGAAAAAATCAAAAATAGGATCAAAGTCCCATTTCCTGAGATATTGAACCAACCATCCAAATCTAACACCGAGATTTTGGATGTCTTTAGGGAAGTGAAAATTAACATTCCATTGCTTGACGCAGTTAAGCAAATACCTTCGTATGCTAAGTTCCTCAAGGACTTATGTACTACCAAACGAAGGTTGAATGTCAAGAAAAAGGCCTTTATGGCGGAGCAAGTGAGCTCTATCATGCAAGGCACGAGAGCCCCCAAGTTCAAAGACCCTGGTTGTCCCACAATTTCATGTGTCATAGGAAATTGTAGAATAAAAAATGCATTGTTAGATTTGAGAGCAAATGTGAATGTGCTCCCATATTCGGTATATCAACAATTGAAGTTGGGTGAGTTAAAACCCACGAGGGTTACTATTCAATTAGCGGACCGATCCGTTAAGATCCCAAGAGGGATAGTCGAGGATGTACTTGTCCAAGTCGACAATTTTTATTTTCCGGTTGATTTCATCATCCTCGACATGCAACTAGTGTCGAATCCAGCTAACGAGATTTTGGTTATCCTCGGACGACCATTTCTTGCCACTTCTAATGCTATAATAAATTGCAAGAACGGAATAGTAAAGTTAACTTTTGGAAACATGACTCTCGAGCTAAACGTGTTCTCCTTGAGTAATCAAAAAGATGACGGTGATGAAGAGGAAAGCGAACACGTGAACATGATAGAGTCATGTATCCAAGACCACTTTGTGGTAAACTTCGAATCGGAGTCAACGGAAGGTTATCTAACCACTTCCGATGAACCTGAGGATTGTATGCAAGTGTTTTCCTTGTGTGACAAACAGGTTGAATTCTTAGAAAAAGGGGAAAACACATCATCGTCCACCAAAAAGCTTGAAGGACAGATGGATCTCAAGCTATTGCCTAGCAACTTGAAGTATGCCTTCTTAGAAGCTTCAGACACTTACCCCGTCATCATCTCGTCCGATCTCTCGGATGACCAAGAGGTAAGGTTGGTTAATTTGCTTGGTAAATACAAAAAGACTTTTGGTTGGACTCTTGTCGACCTCCAAGGAATAAGCCCATTGATTTGTACACATAAAATTCATTTGGAAGATGGGGCAAAAACATTAAGGCAATTTCACCGCCGGTTGAATCCTAACATGCAAGAAGTGGTTAGGAACGAGGTGTTGAAATTATTAGATGCAAAGATCATCTATCCAATTTTGGATAGTAAATGGGTTAGTCCAACTCAAGTAGTACCGAAAAAATCGGGTCTTACGGTAGTCAAGAACGAATCAAACGAGTTGATTCCGCAAAGAGTCACCACCGGGTGGCGAATGTGTATTGACTACCGCAAACTCAATAAGGCAACTCGTAAAGATCATTTCCCACTCCCCTTCTTGGATCAAACTCTAGAAAGGGTAGCGGGCCATGAATATTACTCTTTCCTCGATGGTTTTTTCGGGTACAATCAAATTGAGATTGACCTAGATGATCAAGAAAAGACCACCTTTACATGTCCCTTTGGCACCTTCGCATATCGAAGAATGCCTTTTGGTCTATGTAATGCACCGGCCACTTTCCAATGGTGTATGCTAAGTATTTTTAGTGATATAGTGGAAAGGACGTTGGAAGTTTTTATGGATGACTTTACCGTCTATGGTTAGTCATTCGACAATTGCTTGACTAACCTGGAACAGGTCTTGGGAAGATGCGTGGAAAAATAATTGGTGTTGAATTGGGAGAAGTGCCATTTTATGGTTACCAAGAGAATCGTATTGGGGCACATCATTTCGTTAGAAGGAATTGAAGTAGATAAAGCAAAAATTGAATTGATTGCCAAACTTCCTACAGCCAAGAATGTCAAAGATGTCCGATCATTTCTAGGACATGCCGGGTTTTATCGGAGGTTTATCAAGAACTTCAGTTCCATTTCCAAGCCGATGTGTAATTTACTTCTCAAGGATGCACCATTTGAGTGGGAAGCCAAGTGCGATTGCCTTTGTCTCTCTGAAGCATATGCTCACTACTGCGCCGATTATGCAGACACCGGACTGGAGCTTGCCATTCGAACTCATGTGCGACGCAAGTGACTATGTAGTGGGGGCGGTTCTTGGTCAATAGAAAGATAAGAAACCAAGTGTAATATACTATGCAAGTAGGACCTTGAATGATGCGCAAATGAAAGAGCTTCTAGCAATTGTCTTCGCCCGGGACAAGTTTCGATCCTATTTGATAGGATCGCCAATTGCGGTTTTCACGGAGCACGCGGCATTGAAGTACCTGTTCACAAAGAAGGATGCCAAGCCACGACTTTTGAGGTGGATACTCCTGTTGCAAGAATTCCATTTGAGCATCAAGGACAAAAAGGGAGTTGAGAACGTGGTGGCCGATCATCTGTCTCGTCTCACTTTTACGAACAACATCGAAGAAAGCCCGATCCAAGATTCGTTCCTGGATGAGTAATTGTTGGCAATCTCAACATTCCCATGGTATGCAGACATTGTAAACTATCTTGTAACTGATAACATACCGAAATCATGGGGCGCACAAGATAGAAAAAAGCTCTTTAGCGAAGTGAGGCGATTCTACTCGGATGAACCGTACTTATTTAAACATTGTGCGGATCAAATTATCCGACGGTGCATTCCAGATCAAGAAGTGGAGAGAGTTCTGTCTTCTTGCCATTCTGAAGCTTGCAGAGGACACTTCTCGTCAAAGAAGACCACCGCTAAGATTTTACAAAGCGGACTGTACTAGCCGTCGCTCTTTAAGGACGCCCAACGTTTTTTGCAAGGCATGTCAAAGATGCCAGATGCTTGGAGGGATCTCCAAGAGGAACATGATGCCACTCAATCCAATCCTGATGATTGAAATCTTCGATTACTGGGGCATCGACTTTATGGGACCATTTCCATCCTCCTACGGTAACCTTTACATTTTAGTTGTTGTAGACTATGTTTCAAAATGGGTGGAAGCCCAAGCGTGCAAGAAAAACGATCACAAAGTGGTGATCCGATTCTTGAAATAACACATTCTTGCACGCTTTGGCACTCCTAAGGCAATAATAAGCGATGGCGGCACTCACTTTTGCAATAGATCATTTCAATCATTAATGCAAAAGTATGGTGTAAACCACAATGTATCACTCGCTTATCACCCTCAAACTAATGGTCAAGCCGAGTTGGCAAATAGGGAGATCAAACAGATTCTAGAGAAAACGGTAAACCCGAACTGCAAGGATTGGTCGTTAAGACTAACCGATGCACTTTAGGCTTACCGTACTGCGTACAAAACAACTCTAGATATGTCTCCCTATCGCATGGTGTACGAAAAACCATGTCATTTGCCATTAGAGTTGGAATACAAATCATACTGGGCAACTAAGATGGTTAACTATGATTTTGAAAAAGCCGGGCTTGACCGTAAGTTGCAAATAGATGATAATGCGAAGATAAGCAAGGAACGTGCCAAAATTTTTCATGATAAATCTATTCTAAGGAAAGAATTCAAACTTGGGCATAAAGTTCTTGTGTATGACACTTGTCTGCATCCCTTCCCTGGAAAATTGAAGTCTCGTTGGACCAGCCCATACATTGTCCGTCATGTATTTCCTTTTGGGGTTGTGAATGTCGAGGACCCCAAAACTGGCTATGTTTTCAAGGTGAATGGACAACGTCTAAAGCCATTTTTGGAATTCCCAATTCGAGAGAAGTCCACCCCTCTCGAAGACCTGACTTATGCCTAACAAGCATAGGTCGATCTTGTAAATAATGTTTTTTATAGTATTTTTGAGTTTTAGGAATTTGTTTCGGAGGTTCGGGCGAAATTGGATCTAAACGGACCAAGTTGGGGGGAGTGATAAGGTGTTTCAAGTGAAGAATTTTCATGGGAGAAACTTTTGTGAAGGCATGATCGATCATGGGATCAATATAGTAAGGCAATGTACTTTCATGATCGATAATGGGCAAAGCCATGATCGATCATGGTGAACTTTTTCTGCGGCAGTGAACTCCCATGATCGATCATGGGATTAAGGCAGAGTGTGCCATGTTAAGCTCGATGACTCGCAGAAGTGGTCTGAGATACATAAAAATCTTACTGATATTTCTTAAGGTTGTCTTCTTTGGTTTTTTAAAAAATATATTATCAGAAGAAGCTCATATTCATATTTTGATTATTTGAGAAATTAGTGAAGAACTTAACTTTTAAACAATGTTATATCTTCATAAGTTTTGCGGTATTGCGTAACTCGAAGTTACGGATATCTGTTTCCCCCCCTCAATGGTATCAGAGGCAGTAAAAATGTTTTCGGCGTAAACTTCTTTTAAGTTCTAAACTAATGAATCACATAGCCTGAATATGATTTTGAGCTTCTGATTATAAGATATTTTTGAAAGTTTGATAATTATACTTTGATCAGTATGAGATGCAATCCTTGTGAAAGTATGCTCTACGACTGCCATATAATTAACAAATCTTTGATTAGTATGCTCTGTGACTGCCACAGAAGTGGATCTCTCACAACAGAACACTAAGATTGTTAAAATGGATCTCTCGTATCAGAAATCTAAAGTATTCTTACTCAGAAAACGAGTATAGTTCTTAAGAAAAGATTAGGATTTTATGGTATACCAGACAGGTTGCTTGAGGAAAGAGCGATTAAGGCAGAGTGTGCCATGTTAAGCTCGATGACTCGCAGAAGTGGTCTGAGATACATAAAAATCTTACTGATATTTCTTAAAGTTGTCTTCTTTGGTTTTTTAAAAAATATATTATCAGAAGAAGCTCATACTCATATTTTGATTATTTGAGAAATTAGTGAAGAACTTAACTTTTAAACAATGTTTTCAAAAAATCCCTCTCCTAAGCTAAGTAGATCTTCTAGTGTCTCATCTACTTCTTCTTCCTCTAGATTTTCTGTAGATAATATTAAGTCTCTTTATGAAATCACTCATACTCCCTCTACTGTTATTCCACAAACGGATTTGCCCACTGCGAATCCTTATAATGTTTTTGCTAAACCGTCTCCAGACTCCTGGACTCGGCAAGTTCGAAAATTGATCTCTAGTAAATCCTCAACACTTCCAATTAAAGAGTTTGTCCAAGCAAGCAAGTTTGACTCTTTGATTGTTCCCCCTGGTTCTGAAGAACGATTTTTCCCAATCCCTCTTCCACCAGATTTCCAAAGGATGGCCCTTACCCAGGGTTATACTCATCTTCATTTTGGCGCAATTAGGTTTGCGGTCACCTTTCATGGTAGAAAAGGTCTTCCGGTGGTTACAAACATAGCCCTGATAGACTCCCGGTTCAAAACTTACTCCCAGGCGGTTCTTGGAACTGTTCAGGCAACTCTCAATGCCGGTACAGTATTTTTCACCCTCTACCCCAACTTCAACATCCCAGTTGCAGATAAGCATCTGGCAACGGCACTAAAGATTCAGGTTCAAATCAGTGGTGCCTCCATGATTGAAGGAACGGCGGCAGCAACAATCCATCATCAAATGATCACGCGTTTACAGAATCACTCATATGATCTCTGTATTCCAGGCTCAGAAACTGCAGAGGCCTTGATGCTAACAATAGACTCGAATGCAGCTCCGACGGCAAGCTTTATCCCCAAGCAGTTACCTCGTGAAGAGCTTGTTAAGTTGTTACCAGAAAAGTGGGTAACTTCTTATGAGATCCTGCATGAACAGGCAAATATAGAATCGATCCAAAGTACAGATCCGGTTTATATTAGCAGAGCCAATCGCCAGATCGATGTAATTTACAGAAGGAATGCTTCTCCACAACATAACCCTTTTGTGACAGAAATCAACATGATGGAGCCTCTTCAACGTCATCCCAATGACCCAGATCTCAAAAACCTCCCCATGAAGATTCTTTATTTTAATCACGAAGGTCTTCCGGTTTATGAAAGACAAACCTCCTCTGGTCATATTTGGTATGATGAATATTTTTGTGAAGATTGTCAAGAAGACAGGTACTTGGATCAGCTTGACCCAGCTGAATTAAAGCGGTATAGGCGGAAAAAGAAGCTCGGTGAAGGAAAAGCCCTTTCATCTCAAGAACAACTGCAAGAACGCTATGAAAATGGCGATCCGACGGTTGATTTGCTTGGCGAACCTTCAGGAAAGTTTGACTTCTTTGTCACCTATGGTGATTCCCCTAAACCAACCACACCAAAAGTTACTCCATCTCCACCTCCTTGTACTCCACCTCCAAAACCAAGTAAACCTTCTCCTCCAAAACCCCAGCCCATTTCATCCTATAACCAACAAGCTTTCAAAGCCCTCAAAAGCCCATCTCCATTTCAGCCCAATATTCTCACCCCAGAGCCCATATCATGTTTCTTAATGGAAGAGCAAAGCCCATTTCCACCATCTGAAGATTTTGACAACCAATCCCAAAACATAAGCTATATCTGGAAAGTCAAAAATCCAATCCATGGTGAAAGAAAGAAAGTCTCAGCATCTGAAGTAACGCTTAACTGGCAGGCAGAAAATGCAGTTGCACAAAATTCCATGTTATCCCAAATTGCTCATAACACTCAGAGTATCAGCAGAAAACTATCCAAAGTTAATACTGTTGAATCCTCTATTCAAGAGATACGTGGACGACTACAACAAATTGATCAACAGATGAAGTATCTGTGCAATACAGTTACTGATTTTTCTGTTATGAATTCCCAATTTCAAGTCATGCAACAAGAACAAAAGTTCTTACAAGCCCAGTTACTTTCTCTCCAAAAGGTGAAATATCCACCCCGATTTCCAGATCTTACTCAGTCTCCTCCTACCACAGGCATGTCTAACTCAGTCGACTTATGGAAGGATGTTCCCAAAAGACGTCTTCCCCATTGGCCTGATTCCAAACCTAAAACTCGCTCTCCCAAACCAAAATCCCACTATGCTTATGTTCCCAAAGCTAAATCAAAGCCACCACTACCTCTTACTATCAGGAATCCAGATTTTGACGATATGTATCTTGAAAACTACCGTCAAACATCTCAATCCTCGATTCAGCCACTTTCGAACCCAGTTCCCCCAACACCATCATTTAACAAACCAATCCCAATCTATTCTCAAAAAACCAGTTCTTCGAGTAATCCTTTAGCCTATAAACCAGACCATGATCCAACCACAGGTGCATCCACCAAGCAAATGGATATGTTGTTTGTTCATGATAAAGACGATATGCCAGAAAATCAAATTGCTTCATTCTTGAAAGTTTTAGCAATGGATGATCGTGTTCCGGTCAAAGCAACTAAACCAGATTTATTTGCTAACTTTGACGAAGTCTTCATGGCAGAACAAGTCCCTCATCAACAGCAACAGCAACCACCTCAACCTCCCCATCAGCCACAACCCCCTCCTGAAAATGTTCAAGATCCAATTGTTGAAGATCCCTCATCAGATTCTGATTCCACAGATCGTGAATATGTTCTCCCAAAAATTCCCCCAGGAGAAAAATATCAGCAATTCACACTTGATGATATTCCCCCAAAAGAATGGCGAGCCAGATTCCACAAGTTCACAACTTGGATTCAGACAGATCTAGAACATCATTCTCAGCCAGAAGTTTTTCTCAGATTTCTAGCAAGATTGACAGGAAGATTGAAAGATTGGTATAATTCTCTCTGTGAATACAGGCAGAAAACTCTCCAGCAGCAGAAAACCATTGATGGTTTTCTTGGCCTTTTGTACATTGAATTTGCTGGCAAAGCAGAACGTCATTTAGACATCATGCGTGAAGAATTGCTAAGCATGAAGTGCTGTTCTTTAGCTTTATCTGATCTAGAAAAGCACTATGATCGTATTTCCCAGCGATTTTATGTCCTTGGCGGCATCGATGATGTGAATCTCAAGCAAATAGTATTCCACTCTTTCCCAGATCCCCTTGTTGTAGAAGCAAAGAAGATTTTGAAAATCCAAAGTAAGCAGATCAAGGATCTTACTCTTGCAGATATCTATGAAATATTCATAGACTCTGTTGAAAGAATGTGTTCTCAGCAAACTCTCATGGTAAATATCCAGAAAAATGCTGATCGTATCCGAGATTCCTGCAACAAAGACTGGATGAAAATCAAATGCAAGAATGATAGAGAATGTGAATGTCGTTCCCACAGAAGAGGAAAGTATTCTCGAAGACATCGCAAGCATAAGCATTCAAAGAACAAAACATATAAAGGTGATAAGTCTTGGAAACGGCGTTCCAAGCACAAGCGATTCAAGAAGAAACCGTGGAAATTTGTCAAGAAAAGAAGTTTCAGAAAAAAGCGCGGTGATGGTTGTTTTATTTGTCATAAGAAAGGCCACTTTGCAAAAAATTTTCCTAATGCAAAGAAGAAAGAAGCGTTCATGGCCCTCTTACTTCAACATCATCCAGAAACTCATGAATCAGGTATTGAATCTATATTCTCGGCAACTGATGAAGCAACTCCAGAAACAATCATGCAGATTCATTATTCTGATAAAGAGCCAGAAACTAATTCAGATTCTTAATCAGACTCCCTTTCTGATTCCTCGTATTCATCCACGAATTCCTCAATCCCAGCAGTTTTTTCCCTTGAATAATGCATGTCCATTACACCCCAGCTATCTCCGTATGCAAAAATCTCTCTCATTCGCAAGCCATATGCAAAGCCAGTTCCCCTCATTGCGTTCTTTGACACAGGATCAACCAAATCCTTTCTCAATCCATCTAAGCTACCATCCTCTTATTGGCAAAAGTGTGCTCCACTTGCTTTCCAAGTAGCAAATGGAGAATATCTTACAGTCGATACTATTTCCAAATCAATTCAGTTACAGATTTTCCCAGGAAAAGTCATTCGAAGTAAGGTATATGGTAGTAAACTCCCTCGAAAGGATATCCTTATTGGTTTTGATATCATTACTCAAATCTCAAGTTTGAAGTTTGATGATGATGGACTTCGTTTCAAAAAGTATATGTTACCGTGGATTAATCCAAAAGAAGCCTTCCATATTCAATCCCCAGTACCTATACTACAACCTCTCTCAGGTCCAACATCCATTGAAATTCTTACCAGCCAAATCATCAAAACCTCATGTGCAGAATCCCATACCGAATTCCTGCAGAAATGTTCCAATCCTCTTTGGCATAACCCAAAATACTTCGTTAAACTCCCATTTAAGTTAAACGAAGATGTTAACCCAACCAAAGCCTCTCATTCGGGTATGAACCCAGAACACCTTTCATTGGCAATAGAAGAATTGAACACTTTACTCCAGCAGAAACTCATTGAAGAAACCACTTCTCAATGGGCGTGTGAAGCATTCTATATCAACAAAAGGTCAGAACAGGCAAGAGGAAAAATGCGATTAGTGATAAACTATCAGCCATTAAATCACTTTCTCTTAAGTGATAAGTTTCCCCTTCCTCAGAAGCATTCATTGTTCAGCTAACTGTCCCATGCAAAGATTTTCTCAAAATTTGATCTTAAGGCAGGTTTTTGGCAAATTGGAATTGATCCAAGCGAAAGACACAAGACAGCATTTTGTATCCCTGGAAATCACTACCAGTGGACTGTTATGCCCTTCGGCCTCAAAAATGCTCCGTCATTTTTCCAAAGAACAATGGCAGCCATATTTCAACCCCTCATGGCAAATGCTCTCATCTACATTGATGATATACTTCTATACTCTATGGACATGGAATCCCATCTCAATCTCTTATCTCATTTCTACCAGCTGGTCCTAGAGAATGGAATTATGTTATCCCAGAAGAAAATGATCATTGCTTCAACATAAATTGATTTCCTTGGAATGACAATTTCTAATGGACAAATTCAACTACAGCCCCATATCTCCAAAGATCTTCTCAAATTCCCAGATAAACTCACTTCAGTTACTCAGATTCAGCAATTCCTTGGTCTAGTGAATTACATGTCTCAGTTTATTCCGAACCTTTCAAAATACACAGGCCCTTTGGCTGACCTCCTCAAAAAATCACCCCATCCTTGGTCTCAAATTCATTCTGAAAATGTGCGGAAACTCAAATGGCTTACCCAATACCTTCCCCCATTGCAAATTCCATCAACAGGTACACGAATCTTACAGACAGACGCCAGTAATCTTTGCTGGGCGGCTATTCTTTTTGAAGAAATTGATGGCAAAAGAAATGTGTGCGGTTACAAATCAGGAAAATTCAAGCAGTCAGAAAGCCATTACCACTCCACCTTCAAAGAAATTCTTGCAATTCGTAGAGGCATAGAAAAATTCCAATTCCATCTCATTGGTCATCATTTTACCATTGAGACTGATATGAAGTCATTTCCAGCTATGCTACAATTCAAGAATAAACAAATCCCGAATCCACAGTTACTTAGATGGTATGAATGGTTTTCCCAATGGTCGTTTACAGCAAAGCATATCCCAGGCAAGCAGAATGTTACAGCAGATTATTACTCTAGAACCCAACCAACCGAACTAAACAGCTTATCCCACATCGAAACCATAAAGCCGTACCTACCTTGCAAGTCCTATAAATACCAACCTCCACAAGCCCAAACACCACAAATCATACCCTGCATCTTCTCCATAGAAGAAATCCCTTATCCAGAAATCCTTTCTCATATACCCTCCCCCAAAATGAATCAAGCTAGCTCCTCCGATTCTTCTAAACCCGAACCACTTTCTCACCCATTTCAGTTCTCAGACTTTACCCCTCTCCTTGAACCCTTAGAAGCAATTCCCTATCTCCCAAAGGAAATCCAGGACATCCTTTTTGATAAATGGATTAAGCTCAGTGACAAAGAACTTGTCATAAAGTTCCTTGAAATCACTCTCATGAACTACGGTCTTGTTTTCCGTGGCCTTCGTCTCCACCCAGCTTATCCGTTCCTTTCACTATTCCATATTCATCGTCCTTGCAGAGTCCCCATACATGCCCTTGTATTTCTCTGGTATTTGACTAGAGCATATACAATATGTATTGTTTTTGATGCCCTAGTACTTCTCCAGTATCTCCGAATCACACAGGCAGACCCAGAAATTCAAGGTTTCTACCAAGAATTGTACAATCCTACTGCTAGTGGAACGTACAATTTGCTCACTTTTCTCAAATGGTTCAAATCTCCTCAGCAATGGTTAGATTTGCTCCAGACTCATCCTAATCGGTATTGTATGATCCAGTTCAACAAACCTTTGAAAGAACCTCACCCTGAAGGAGAAAATGCTCAGATTACGAAATGGTTTCAACGAAATCTCGCAAAATCAATCAAAGAACCTGAGAATACAGCATACGTAGAATTCTTACAAGAGATGTGTATCCTCAACAAAGTTAACTTTGAGTCAGTTCTAAATTCCATAAAGTTTGGAAATGATCCATGGATAACCCCAGACATGAGTGATGTTTCGTGTGCTCCACTTTTTGAATGTTTGTACACCTATGCGACAAAGCATTTTTGGGAAGAAGGTGAACAAAGTTCAGAAATTATTGCGTTCGTAGACATGAGCTCGGACTCCACAGAAGAAGGTGAACCAGATCCAGAAGAAGTCCAGCAAGCAGCAGATCTTGCAGCAGCAGCACAATTAGCAGAAGGATGGGAAGAACACTTCATCCCTGAACATAACATCCCTGATCATATCTCTGACTATGATGCTGATGATGAAGAATATGAACCCATATGGCATAATCCTGATGACGATCATTGGAACCACAACAGAAGCTCCCCATAAGCCCCAGACACTCCATACTACGGCAGCGGAAATGAAACAGATTGACTCGTTTCCCAACTCACTGTCGGCAGCCGGTTTAACTCAGCAGCATAATCGTATCTTATGAAGATATAATCAGATATGAAAACAATTTAACTATATAACATTATATATTCATAATATGGAAGTATAAACAGCCTAATTCTCGAAGTATAACATTATATATTCATAAGGGATGTGTGCCATTTTGAATTCTCATGGCTTGTGGTTGCAGATCTTGCAAGACCCAAGTCAATTGCAAAATTACAAAGTTAGTAGTCTACTCTAGACGCATACACTACCTCTAAAGGTCACTTAGGCGACGTACTCTGTATGTCGCCCAAGTACACAAATACGTCGCCTAAGAAGTGGGCGACGTAGGCTACGTCGCCTAAGATATGTCGCTTAAACCGCGTCGCCTAAGATAATAGGCGACGTAGTTATTTTCCTACGTCGCCTAAGAAATACCTCAGGCGACGTAGGTAAATGTATATGTCGCTCAAGTAAAATACCTTAGAGGACGTAGTTAAATACCTACGTCGCCCAAGTAAGATCTTAGGGGACCTAGTTAAATACATACGTCGCTCAAGTAAGTACTTTAGGGGACGTAGGTAAATACCTACGTCGCCCAAGTAATAACATTAGGCGACCTAAATAAATAACTACGTCGCCCAAGTAAGTACGTATGGCGACCTAAGTAAATGCATATGTCGCCCAAGTAAGTGTCTGAGGGGACGTAGGTAAATAACTACATCACTCAAGTAAGTACCTTAGGGGACGTAGGTAAATACCTACGTCGCCCAAGAAGTAACTAAGGGGACATAATTAACTACGTATGTCGCGCAAGTATTATCCTAGGGGACACATGCATTTATATACGTCGCCCAAGTAGTAACTTAAGGGATGTACAATTATTTCTACGTCGCCTAAGTGTGAAAAAAATTAATTGAGAATTGCTTTCATTCTGTGCAGCCCACACCTGCACATCTATACAAATAATCTGCGTTGGCAACCAATAAAACATGTCCCAATCATTCATAAGAGATACAGTACCTAAAAATCAAACAAGCCTTTAATCAGAAAAATAATGTTGATTTTTCAACTTCAAAACCTATAAAATCGAGATGACATGTTCTTAGGCGACATAGAAACTATACATACGTCGCCTAAGATTTATCTTAGGCAACATAAGTACAAAGGATACGTCGCCTAAGAATTTCTAGGGTGACATAGGATTTACGTACGTCTCCTAAGAAATTCTAGGGCAACGGATGATATACCTACGTCGCCTAAGAAATTTATAAGGCAACGGAGGATATACGTACGTCGCCTAAGAAAATTTATAGGGCAACGTAAGTATTACCCACGTCGCCTAAGATTTTATAGGGCGACGGATGATATGCCTACGTCGCCCAAAAAATTTATAGGGCAACGTAAGTATTACCCACGTCGCCCAAAAAATTTATAGGGCAACGTAAGTATTACCCACGTCGCCTAAGATTTTATAGGGCGACGGATGATATGCCTACGTCGCCCAAGAAATTTATAGGGCAACGTAAGTATTATTACGTCGCCTAAGAATTTTTTAGGCGACGTATGTATATCCTACGTCGCCCAAGAAATTATTGGGCAACGTAAGTATATCATACGTCGCCTTAGAATTTCTTGGGCAACGTAAGCATTATTACGTCGCCTAGGTTATTCTTAGGCGACGTAGGCTATTGCTTACGTCACCCAAGGGACATATTGGTGTAGTGATAATTGAGGGTACGTGTTTTGGTTTGGACATATTAAGTAAGAATGGGATTCGAATTTCTAAGCTGTTGTCAAGTATATATTTTATAAAAGTATTATGACTTTATCTCTTATTTGTCTCTTAATAATTTACAGGTGTGAGATTATATTATAAACTTTAAATGTTATTTACATATTTATTAAATGTGACATTCATAAATAAATTTTTCAGATTTATTTTTCGAACTTCAGATCTAATATTTATATTTAACATTTAACATTTAGAAAATGAAACAAAGAACACCTAAATTTCTATATAATGGTCCTTTCTATTATAAGTTACTGATGACAAATATGGTCATATAGTTGGGTCAATCTACGCATAAAACTATTCATGAAATGGCAGGGACAAAGTCTTGTAATCGAGGGAAAGAGTGACAATGGAAAGAAAAACTATTTTATACATGTACTCAAGGATAAGGACTTAGTCCCAGCTCAATATAGTACAGAACATATTAAATTTATTTTTATTTTAATATATTATTTATGAATTTGTTAAGCCTGTATCTATCTATATATTAAATTCTGTGTATACTTGTCTATCCCAAAAAAATGACGATATATTAAACTATGCATTTCCCTTTTTTAGTTACAATGACAATATTCATGCATTTATGTATAATGAAAAAATATCCAAAGAATATTCTTTTCATTGCGGGGCTTTTGTTTTCATTGTGGGGCTTTTGTTTGAAATTTGGGGTTGAAGTATAGTCTCTAAATTAAATATACAGAAAATTAAATATCTTGTCCTTCTCACAAAAGACGTCTATAACACCTTGGAGTCTATTATATCATCCAAATTTGATAAGGGATGTGTGCCATTTTGTATTCTCATGGCTTGTGGTTGCAGATCCTGCAAGACCCAAGTCAATTTGCAAAATTACAAAGTTAGTAGTCTACTCTAGGTGCATCATTGAGGGTACGTGTTTTTGTTTCGACATACGAAGTAAGAATGGAATTCGAATTTCCAAGGTGTTATAAAGTATTTGTTTTATAAAAATATTCTGACTTTATCTCTTATTTGTGTCTTAATAATTTACAGGTGTGAGAGTGGATTATAAAATTTATGGATAAGGACCCAACAAATTAAATTTATTTTCATATTAATATATTATTTATGAATTTGTTAAGTATATACTGAAACATAATATAATAGTAGATATTTTGTGTTAAATATTATTTTTCATGACTATATAAAATGTAATAAAATAAATATAAAATTTAATTATAATTATAATTTGAATTTCCCGTATGAATTAAAACTCGTTAGGGACATGGGGATTGATTGAGATTCCCCACTTGAATAACCGGCCGGGATGAAATTTGCAAAGATGGAGAATAAAAATTGAAATCAAGAAACAGGTGGGGATCACATACAGGTACCGCTCCAGCGCGCCCCGCCTGATCACAATCCTTTAACATAAATGAATTGTGTATATAGATCAGCCACACACCACGAACATAAATCAGTCGACGTGCACGAAAGCTGCTTCGGACACTCCATGGGGTTACCTTCGGGGTGTTCGGACCATGTTCTCCGATCTTAATATAAAAAAATATTAGATCACCAATAAATATATATATTTTTTTAATTTCAAAATAGTATATATATATATATTAATATACATACATACATACATACATATATTTATATGAAAAAATTTAAGTAAGGACCACATTTAATTATTAATCTGTACAGATTGAAACCTTTTAAGGGGCAAAAATATGAGTTTTTTTATGAAACTTGGTAGAGATGATTTCCATGATTAGTGAATCATCTCCAATAGATTTTATTAAAAAATTCAATTAAAAAGTGGGTTAACAAAATATTTAATATACTTATATGGAAAATGATAAGAGCAAATGTTAAAACAATTATAAATGAAAATAATGAAATTTTATATGATAATATGTGCCATATTTAATGCATGTTGAGAATTAATTATTTTAAAAAATGAGTACTTAACATATGCTCTTAGAGCATCTCCAACCAATTTCATTTGTTACAGTGGAAAAGGGAAATGTGACAAAAATTTCTCTCAACCTTCATTTTATTTCAAATTTAACCAACGCGTCTTCAATTTGTCCCCAAACTATATATATTTGTGTATATATCCCTGCGAGGATCGACATTCCTAAAATTCTCAATTTAGAAGTTGTAATATTGAACATCTATAACTTTAATGGGCAAAAATAAACACCCAAACAGATATATATATATATATATATATATATATATAACATTTTTACTTCACCCACTTCTAATTTCAAATTTTTGATGATATTTTTTAGTGATAACAAATTCAATGTAAAGATCATATACACCAAATTTCATGGATTTTTTTTTCTGTTTACCACTCTAAATGTACAGCACTTATTTTAGTAAAATAAGGTTTCAATCCTTATAAGAACATTTAATAATTATTAAATTTATTTGTTAATATTTTTATAAACCCTAAATAGTTAAAAGTAACAAATTAATTAAATACTCTTTTTGTCAAGTAAAAAACGCAACACTCTCTTTCTCTTTAACAATATATCCTTAATATCTCCATCCGTTAAATTTTCTGAAGAAAAAAAATTCCCACCATAACACCCACAAGAAAAACAAATGAAAATATGAATTGAATGACGCGAATAATAATAAACCCACTTTACATAACCCCGAATTATTAATAAATAATTGATGGACTCGTGTTCATTCATTAATAGCCTAATTAAAATAGTTTGCACTAGTCAATTGTAAATTTAATTTAAAATGGTTGGCAAAAGGCCTTGAGTTACCTTGGTAAATGGCACAAAAAGCACCTAATGGATTTGGAAATCATCATTAAGGATTTTTTAAATAAGAAAAATTTAGCAAAATAATTTAAAACACGTACTATTAAATTTTGTAAGACGTTTTCTACTTTTTGGTCCTTTTTCATGAATTTTTTTTTCTTATTTCTTGCCTAAAATATTAGACTCTATGGAAAAATCGAAAATGTAACAAACCATCTCACCATCTTGTTTCATCACTTCTACCAACTTCTCATAAATTTTATCATTTATTGAAATTATTATTCAAAGGAGATGTTGGAATGTTCCGACATAATCAATACATTTCAATTGTTTTTAAACTAATTCCTTCTATACCATTATCAAATAATCAAATACAGTCTTTAGCATAACAAAATGCTTAAAAGCTAAACAAACACAGGCGAGTTCTTGATTTATTGCTTCAATTCTTGAAAAACACACAAGAACAATTTTTTCCTCATTACCTAAAGCTTTCCTTATTTAATTTCCTCGATGCCCATGTTCATGGAATCAAATTCCAACGTGAAACATAATAAAATCAAGGAAGAATTTTTAGGTCTTCATTGATTTTTGTGTCGACTAGATGTTAGTGGGCCTACAATTTCTGCTACCAATTAGGTGCAAGGATAAATGTGGTCACTAGTATCTTAATATTCTTGTCCATTCAATAGATAAGATTCTTAATCTAGACTTTCTTGCAAGGAACAAAATTGAGTGGTTTTAATTAGATTTTATTTTTCTTTTCTAAAACTGAAGCTATTTGATGCCCACACAAACGTTTAAATAAGGCATTAACCCAATTAATAGCTATTTGATGCAGACTAATTGACCCACTTAATTCTTCATTGGTATGAAGAATATATTAATTTGATGCACACTAATTGACTGAATTTAAACTAGAAAAGATATTACATCCTGTAACATTAAAGGGCAAGTAATAAAAAAAATCGCAATTTTTTTTATATATATCACATAGCTTAACCTATTGGGAAGTAGCACACAATGTATATTATGCTAACAGCTTTGCTCAAAGTTCTGCTGCAACATTTCATTATATTATGCTAACATGTATGTGTAGTTGTTTGAGGCCCACACATGAATGTATAAGAAGGGTCATCAACCCAAGTAACACTGTAGTAATTATTTGTTGTAAACTAATTGACCTACCTGTTGCCTGAATCTAAACTGGCCAAAGGATATCATACCCGCAACGGATAATTTTTTTGAAATGTATCCTTAAAATATGTCTTAATTTGAGATTAACGTATTAGAAAGTGCACCACAAGAAAAGTTAGAAAACTTAATCAATGTTTAAAAATAAAACTTGTTTTGTATGGTGAGATTCGGTACATTAATTAATTATTCAAAAAAGGAGGAAAGCCTACTCTTAATTGGGATATTCCAATATAAATGAGTGAATTCTTAATTTTCAACCATGGAAGTACCAAAATCAAAATCAAAATAATTAATTTATGATTTATTTAATTTAGAGCTCTATCTTTTACATTGTGTACCTTAAACTCCAACATATAATTTAGTGTCTACGGACAATTCTATTTTTTTTATTTTCATTCCACTAACATTAAGTTATTTTAACTTGCATATTAGGGTGGCTTGTGGTTAAATTAAATTGTAGGCCCACTGGCAACTAGTCTATACAAAAATCAGCGAAGACAGAAAAATTCTTCCTTGATTTTATTATGTTTGGCGGTGGAATTTGATTCCATGAAGATGGGCGTCAAGGGAAGTAAATAAGGAAAGTGTATCATTTGCTTTAGGTAATGACACTACACCAACAAGGCTCTTCGGCGACGTAGTCAATAGAATACGTCGCCTAAGAATTTCCTAGGCGTTCGCCTAAGATTATCTAAGGCTACGTAGGTATATAATACGTCGCCCTAGATAATCTTAGGTAACGTATGTATCCATTACGTCGCCTAAGATTATATAGGGCGACGTACTCAAATTCAGACGTCGCCCAAAAGCTATTGACCATCGACACTTTTAAGTGGCGGTCAACAGGGGTTTGACTGACCTTTAAGCAACGTAGAAACTATAAATACGTCGCCTAATATATCTCTTAGGCGACGTAGGTATAGTTTCTACGTAGCCTAAGATCTTGTCATCTTTATATCAGAACCTCTCCTCCATTTTTGGGGTTGATGTGCTTTAAAGCTACTTTGGGCGATTTTGAATGTTAAAATCAACATTATTTCCCTCATTAAAGGCTTGTTTGATCTTTAGGTAATCTATCTCTTATTAATATTAATTATTTATTAATTTTTGTGTTTATATAGATATTGTGCTTAGTGTAGAAAATTTGTAATTGGTATTGAAGATATAGTATTGTTGTTAGTTGTTGCCCCTATTTGATCTCTAGGTTAGTACTACGTCGCCTAAGAACATGCCATTTTTGGTTTTAGAGTTAATTTGGGCGATTTTGGCGATTTTGAAGGTGAAAATTAACATCATTTCCCTCATTAAAGACTTGTTTGATATTTAGGTGCTCTATCTCTTGTTAATATTAATTATTTACTAATTTTTGTGTTTATATATATATTGTGTTTAGCGTAGAAAATGTGTATTTGGTGTTGAACATATAGTATTATTGTTAGTTGTTGCCCCTATTTGATCTCTACGTTCGTACTAAGTCGCCTAAGAACATGCCATTTTTAGAGTTGATGTGTTTTAGAGTTAATTTAGGCAATTTTGGCGATTTCAAAGGTGAAATTCTCTCATTAATAGCTTGTTTGATCTTTAGGTACTCTATCTATTACTAGTATTAATTTTTTTACTAATTTTTTATTTTATATATATGTCGTGTTTAGTGTAGAAAATGTGTATTTGGTGTTGAAGATGTAGTTTTGTTATTAGTTGTTGCCCCTTTTTTATATATACAATAGTATTATTCTTAATTGTTGGTAATTTTTTAGTTTGTAATTATTTGTCATATGACAGTGATCGAAAATGAATAAGAACTGGATGAAATGCTCAAGAGGTTCAACGGAATTCATTGTGGGGCTAATGGAGTTCTTAGAGTATTTACGAGAAAATGGCAACAGTTCGACTAGATTGTATCCATGTCCCTGCAAAAAATGTTTTAACATGGGCCAACGGGTGACATTAGATAAAATATACATCCACTTGACCAATGCGGGTATAATGGAGTCGTATACAGTATGTAACCTATACGGGAAAATTCCAGAGACACCTTCGCAATGGCAAGTAGAACAGAACTAGGCGTCTTCGAGTAACCCGACCATGAACTTCGTACAAGATGCTTTTCCTTTTCGTGAATCGTATGATCACGCTGGCGTTGACAATGCATTTCATACCGACCCTGTCGCCAAAGAAAATTTGATAGCATATCAGCGTCTCTTAGACGAAGCAGTGACTCCACTGGACGAGGGTAGTCAAATCACGGCGCTAGCTTCAATGCTTAGGTCGCTGCAGCTGAAACAGAGTTGCAATATGGCAAACACATCCTTCAACAAGTGTGCTGCTAAAATTAATTACCTGTTGCCCGAAGGGAACAATACCCCAATTCATACAAAGTTATAAAAAAAAGCCTTAAAGAAGATCGGCATGGGTTACGAGTTCATCCACGGGTGTTACTACGGCTACTACTTATTTTACAAGGAGGGTAAAGACCTAAATCAATGTCCCATTTGCGGTGAGTCAAGATGGGAAGAAGAAAATACAGGCGGTGGCAAACGGATTGCCCGGAAGACGGTTCGGTACTTCCCATTGGCACCGAGGTTGTAGCGTATGCATAGTTGCAAACATATTGCAAAGGAAATGCGGTGGCACGGGGAAAGAAGAGAAGATACTGAATATCTTAGACACCCAGCGAATGGAGAAGCATGGAAGGATTTCGACAGGTGGCGTATATATTTACAGTTCATACACATACAATTTACTAAACTGTTAATTTAATTATTTTCATATTAAGGAATTTGTCTCGTCATGTTACAGGTCGCAACCACAATTTTTCGCCGACATTAGAAACGTACTTCTTGCGTTAGCGTCAGACGGGTTCAGTCCGTACTCTTCTACGGCGGTTCCCTACAGCTGCTGGCTTGTTATTCTGATGCCTTATAATTTGCTGCCTTCGTTGTGTATGAAGAAGGAGTTTAACATTCTAGTCTTACTAATATCCGGCCCTAAGAATCCGAGAAAGACTCTGAATGTGTTTATGAGACCACTGATTGATGAACTTAAGATGCTATGGGAGACGGGCGACTTGGGATCGATACAGTGAAGTGGCATTCAACATGAGGGCAGCCGTTATATGGACCATCAGTGACTTTCCAGGACTAGGAATGTTGGGAGGTATTCAAACAAAAGGGTACAAGGCATGTCCCATATGTTTGGACGATATTGTTGCGGTTCACAATAATGGAAGGATGTCATACCAGGGCGCGCGTAGATGGTTATCCGAAGATCACCCTTATCGGAGGTGATCAGAAATGTTTAATGGGGAGCCAGAGCTCAGACTCGCCCCACAAAGAAAGTCTGCACGTCATGTTCTTGAAGCTACCAACAGTTTTCCTTACCCTCAGAATTCTTTGCATCCGCATCCTGACTTCAAACAGGTACGGCTCATAAGACCTTCACCCTAATTTCTATTAAAGAATAGCTTATTAAAATTATTAAAATTAAATTACTATACAATAAAAAATATTAAAAACTCTTAGACGACCTACAAATAAACACGTCGCCAGAATGGTATTCCCCCTTAAATTTTCAAGAAAATTTAAAATATTCTGAAATTTTGAAATTCACTTGGGCAACGTAGGTAATTAAATTACGTCGCCTTTGTGAAATCCTAGGCGACGTGATTAAATTACCTACGTCGCCCAAGTGATTAGGATAAATTAAACCCTCCACCCCCAATTTCATTTTTTCGCGACACATCCCTCCTTCCTCCTCCTCCCTCCCTCAGTTTCCCTCGTCGCTCCTCCTCCCACCACCACTGGACTCAACCTCCCTCACTGGACTCACCCTCTCTTACTCCTCCCTCTCTCACACCTCACCGCTGAAGCCCTAGCCCCACCCCCACCGCCGTCCCTCACCACCAATTTCAGGTCCCACTCTCTATATATATGTGTGTATATATGTATATGTGATACGACCTACGGTGATATCGCACGAAACCCGCAAACACAACAAATTGGTTGTGCAAACTCGACACAGATACACACGAAAATCGTAGCAAATTAAGAACCTGGATTGTTTCTACAATCAAATTAAGGTGGAAAACGAAAATGTCACAATCGGGTGCGGAATACTGATTGATAAGTCCAATGAACGCCACGGACAAACCGATAAGTTCAAGTAGTTCGAGAAGAACAAAAGAGGATTAAATCACTCAATATTATTATGAATAAAGTCTTAGCTATAAAAATAATACAATGACCCCCCTTTAAATAGGGTGTATAAAATACTAATCCAAATCTAATAAGGAAAATACTAATTCAAATAGAATAAGAAAAGATACTAATCTAAACACAGTAAGAAAACTACTAATGTAAATCCTAACTCAATAATGAATCTAAACACAATAAGGAAACTACTAATCTAAATCCTAATTGGATAAGGGAAACATTCCTAATTAAATAATGAAAGCATTCCTAATTGAATAAGGAAATAATTTTTATAATTAAAACTACTTAAAATAAAGCTTCCAATTTATTCTAATGGGCCTCCACAAGTTGATTTGAGCCCATGTAGCCTTGTCCGCATCATTCCCCTCCTCTTGAAAAGGATTTGTCCTCAAATACGTGTTATGTTGTACACAAATTACCCACTTTTCAACAAAACTAATCCTCGAATGCCTCTTCGAATCTTGATATCTTCCATGCCAATTGAACAAGTACTTCGAATATTTACAATGCTTGAAATTCCTTGCCTCTCGAAACTCATCAAACTTCTTGTCATGCGTCAATTTAATTTTTCTCAATTTGTTGAAGAAGTTAACTAGATGATAATTCGGATGAATATTAAACTTATCAACACCAATGAAATCGATAAGCTCAATTTCAACAATCTTCAAATCTAGTCCTTCAACTTGAATATCTTCTTTTTTCTCGATGATGACGTCGCTCGTGTCAATTCCTATCTTTGGAGCTTCATCCATGATGTTTTGTACTTGAATGATATCTTCTTGCTGTACTTCTTCATATTCTTCCACTTGCGCACATGGAACTATACTTGCATCCAGCAATTCGCATTCTAAATCACTATCTTCAACCTCCAATGATGGCTTAGAATTATATTCCTGTTCATTCTCCAATGGTGTCTTGGATATGGTTGTCTTTCCTTCCTATTTACAATGATTTGATTCGTAAAAGGATGCATTTGAACTTCACTCTACACTGCCCATTATGTTGAATTCAAGATAAGCCTCCATTATCTTCTCCAATTTATGCCAATTTTCGGAATCATTCGAAAGAGTCTTCTTCTTGATACTACACATATTGTTATTATCCCAAACTCTACCTTCTTTAAACTAACCACTATGTTTCTTATTAGCAATTCCCGGCTCCCAATCATCTTCAACCCTATTTTTTCTTGGATGAATTCTTTTTATTCCATTAGGATCAATATGTGATAGCTTAACTTGTCTTTTCTCAACTTGATCTAGATTTTTACAAACTTTATCCAACCGCTTATGAAGTGGATCAAATTTCTCTCTAAAAACCTTTCTCACCTCAGCTACGAAAGCCTCGATAATCAATTTTGAATCATCCATAACTTTAAATTGCAAATCACACACCCCTTTTTTTTTGCAGGTGCTATCATAAAACTGTTATATCTTTTGATCACACCGTTGGATCGGGCTGATTTTCGGATATGTTGTTCGGAATAAAAATTACTATAATTGAGTGAAAAATCAGGACGATCCAAGGTCGTTTCGACAAGAAAAATCACAAAATTCGATAGTCAGCGGGATTTTGAAAAAAATAAAAAAAAGTTATGATTGTAACTCCTTTTTTTTAGTTTCTTTTTAAATTAAATTGAATCTCTAACAAGAACAAGAAATAAAAATATAGAAAAAACCTGAATGTAGAAGCTCTGCTCTGATACCAACTGATATGACCTACGGTGATATCGCACAAAACTCGCAAACACAACGAATTGGTTGTGCAAACCTCGACACAGATACACATGAAAACCGTAGCAAATTAAGAACTCAAATTGTTTCTACAATCAGATAATGGTGAAAAACGAAGAGGCCACAACCGGGTGTGGAATACCGATTGATAAGTCGGGTGAATGCCACGGAATGCCACGGACAAATCGATAAGTTCAAGTAGTTCGTGAAGAACCAAAGAGGATTAAAATCACTCAATATTATTATGAATAAAGTCTTAGATTACAAAAATAATACCCCTTTTAAATAGGGTGTTGAAAATACTAATCCAAATCTAATAAGGAAAATACTAATCCAAATAGAATAAGAAAAGATACTAATCTAAACACAATAAGGAAACTACTAATCTAAATCCTAATTCAATAAGGAAAACATTACTAATTAAATAATGAAAATATTCCTAATTGAATAAGGAAATAATTCTTATAATTGAAACTACTTAAAATAAAGCTTCCAATTTATTCTAATGGGCCTACACAAGTTGATTTGAGCCCATGTAGCCTTGTCCGCAAACACAACGAATTGGTTGTGCGAACCTTGACACAGATATACACGAAAACTGTAGCAAATTAAGAACCTGGATCGTTTCTACAATCAGATTAGGGTGGAAAACGAAGACGGCACAATCGGGTGCGGAATACCGATTGGTAAGTCGAATGAACGCCACGGACAAACCGATAAGTTCAAGTAGTTCGAGAAGAAAAAAAGAGTATTAAATCACGCAATATTATTATTAATAAAGTCTTAGCTATAAAAATAATACAATGACCCCCTTTAAATAGGGTGTATAAAATACTAATCCAGATCTAATAAGGAAAATACTAATTCAAATAGAATAAGAAAAGATACTAATCTAAACACAATAAGAAAACTACTAATCTAAATCATAATCCAATAAGGAATCTAAACACAATAAGGAAACTACTAATCTAAATCCTAATTGAATAAGGAAAACATTCCTAATTAAATAATGAAAATATTCCTAATTGAATAAGGAAATAATTTTTATAATTAAAACTACTTAAAATAAAGCTTCCAATTTATTCTAATGGGCCTCCATGAGTTGATTTGAGCCCATGTAGCCTTGTCCGCATCAATATGTATATGTACTAGGGTAATGCCCGTGCCCAAGGGCACTATACGGCATAAAAAATATTTTATAATAATTTTGACAAAAATCACTAAGGATTTGAGAGTTAAATGAAACGGAAAAATAATATAATTCAAGACAAAAAGAAAATGTTATATGAGTTCCAACCTTACAAATTGTACATTTGAGTGTTACATAAAAAACATTATAATTGAAAATGATAAAGTCAAATTTTTAATTGAAATCATAAAAGTTAGTGGCAATTACATTCTAACAATTTATAAGAGAAAAAACATTGTTTATATTTTGAGAGATATGAATTGCATTGCTAATTATTGTTTAGTTTAAAAAGAGATATGAATTGCATTCTAAAATATTGCGAATTCTTTTTTACTCTTAGAGGGTTAGGAGAATTGAGATATGGGTAGATATGCTAACCCCATGTGTATGTTTGATTTGTAGGAGTCTTATTTTTCTTTTCTTACCACGTGGTCATATATCAGTATACTTCTACTATAAAAATTTAAAATAAATTATTTTTAACTCAAGATTCTAAATCTTTTTTACACATGGGGGTTAAAATAGTTAAAATAGATGTGGGTTTTTCTATCCCACGTGTAAGTGAACTTCATTTTCCTTTCCTTTCATGTGATCAACTACCAAATATATCAATGTACTGTTAGTATAATTTTTTTTTATTTTTTTTTGTTCTTCATATTATTAATATTCCCTAAATCTGTTGTCTTTGCCAGGTTGAAATTCAAGCCACCATTCGGAGTAGTAGGTTGATCCAAAGCTAAATTATAGTTGAAATAACCCATCTTCAAAAGAGGATCTACTATTATAACTCTTAAATTGTTGTTAGAGTATATACATATGCCATTATTTTTCTTCAAACCATTAGCTTTATTTGTACTTCAGCAAATTTTAAAATTAACACACTTTAAGTAAAAGAGATTCATCTCCACTACTACTAAACCCATTAAATAGGAGGGCGTGGCCATGGCTAGTAATTGATTGAAGTTTAGACATAAAAAATGGAGTTCGGAGAAGGGATGTATGGAAAACTTGATGTGTGAGAGAGAGAGATAACAAGGTGAGAGTAGGACCCGTAAATTTTAGGAAAATAAAAATATCGTGTTAAAAGAAGAAAAAATATTGACCATCAGATCTTGAAGAGGTCGTTTTAGCCATTAGATTTTTTTTCAGTTGTCATTTTGATAAATAATAACTATGCTTTATTTTGTATTATAGATCTCTAATTGTATGAAGTTAAAAGATTTGGTTTACTTGCTTTGGAATTAAAAAACTGCCGGTTCTTTAATTGCATTTATTAAAATAATAGTATTTAACATCAAATAACAATAGTTGAGACGTGTGAGCCTTACAAAATTAATATTTAGTGACCACCACTCCAGGTTTTGCATGTTTTGTTCAGCACGGTGATATATATATTTGATAATATCTCCAACTTGGGTAGTGTTTAATTATTTTTAAATGTTGTAAAAGTGTTTAATTTGCAAAAGTGCAAAACAGTGTGTTTGGATTAACATTGTAAATAAATATTTTACTCAACTACACAACCTCGCTAACCAAATATTTTGACTGATTTTATATTTTGAATTACGTGACATACATGACTACAGTATATAAATTTTAACACAACTCACTAATGCAATTCAAAGTTAATAGGTAAAGGTGTTAGGTTAGCATGTTTAATAAATAGATCGTGTCGAGTTAGTATAGATAACGTGATTAACTTGAAATTGACATGTTTAAACTTAGTTAAACAGGTGAAAGAATTCTTATTTATTTGGGTAATGATATTAACACTAAACAAAAAATACTTTAACACTTTAAAATAATCTTTAATGAGTAAAAAGTATCCTACAAATTCATATAAAATATCACTAAAAATAATGTTAAATTGTTAGAATATTTTTGTGAATGGCTAACATCATTATCTTTATTATGTAACTTACTTTAAAATGCCTATTTAACGTACAATTTAATTATATTAATTTATTATTATCGGGAAACATAAATATTACATTAATAATTGACCAACTGTCGCCACGCACCGCGAGTGAGGATAAGTCGAGGTACGCAAAAGCCGCCATAGATACCCCGGGAGGTAACCCTCGAACCAAAAAAAATTTCATGTTAATTATAATACTATTAATTTGTACCCTGATTTACACGCAAATATACTTAGTCAACCCCCATTTCTCTCTTGTTCTCCCCTTTCTCCCTTTCTTTCTCCTTGTCTCTGTATGTACAACAATCAAATTTTAAAAATTAATTTTTTTAAAAAAAATCAAGTAAAATTTTAGAATTAGAATGAGAATCTTTAAATTCAAGAACCAAACACACATTAACTTGACATAAAATTCTTTGATTGAAAATTCAGCCATCAAAACCCAAGAAATTTACAATTAGGGGGAGAGTTTTGTGAAAAGAAGAAAATTTTAAAGAGGGATTGAGAGAGAGAGAGGGGGGATATTGATGAAGATTAGGAGAGAGAATTATGTTAAAAAATGTCCGAAATTTAGAGAGAGAGAGAGAGAGTTGTACTATAGGTCATAGCGAGAAAAAAAATTGACCCAGATAAATTCTACACTACTGAATTTGTTGGAACTACTAATAGCTGCACGATTAAAAAGTCAGTAGTCAATGTTATTATTATTATTATTATTATTATTATTATTATTATTATTATTATTATTATTATTATTATTATTATTATTATTATTAATTTCCTTTTCAGCATAGGTGAAAAAATGAGTCATATTATGATTATTTGTCAACTAAATATAAATTTTATCGAAATAATATTTAGATTTAGAAATCAATTTCTTTGTATTTTTTTAAGCAAACACAAAATTACTGATTATTCGTAATATGTCTGTTTCTTAAATGGGTTTATGTTTGTAAGAATATAAATTATTTGAATTTATTCAAGAATGATTATATTACATTTAACTATTACAATTCCTTTATGTAGGAATATTATGCCATTAGAAAATGACTTATTCTTTGGTTATGTATATTTATGACTTTGTTATGAAACACAATTTATAATGAATAATAATATGTATGCCGATGTTCAATTTGACTTGAAGTCGATTTTAATTTGAAATGATTTTTTAATTTGAATTTCAAAATGTAAAGTTTATAATAATTATCTTAATTAATCTATGTTGGGATAATTTTCAGGAGTAATTGATTTTGGAAAATAAAGTAGTGAAAAGGATAACATTAGAAAATAACAAAAAGGTATAAAAATAATAAAAATAATTTTAAAATATAGAATATCCATAACTTTGGGCTGAAAACTAATTATGAAAATGAGGTGGGCCAAATACCAAACAATTCAAAATTCTTGAATAAAGTAGCTTGAATATTATTTTTACACCTAAGAAAAAAGTCACTCATCTAAATAAAAAACTATTACACCTAAATCTCAATAATGCACCACACAAATATAATCCAAATTGACCTATTGACATGTTTAGTTACATGATATTCACACCATAGGGTTAGTTTGATAAATAAATAAAAATAAAAAAAAAAAAGTAAAAAAGATTGAAAAAAAAAAGGATTACCTACCTATGGCACAGAATAGGTAGGAATTAACCTCATTCTTTTTTATTCATTTTCTCACTATAAAAATGTAACTTATCAAAATTAATTGAAATAAAAATTTACAACATTATGAATTTGAGCTTACACATAATAAATTATGACTTTTGTATTTATTAAATAAAAACTTATTTTACCCTAAGTAATTGTAAAGAGTTGTTGAACTGGAGTTGAAAGTATAAAATAAAGAAAGAAAGAAAGAAAGAAGATGAAGTAGATTTATGATTTATGATTTTTGAAAAGTGAAAAGTGAATTTAATTTTTGTTAGAGTATTTTTCAACCAATTAAAAAAAATCATGAAAGAAATTCAAAAAATAGTCACAATGGATCTTATTTTATAGATCTCGATGAGCAGATGAAAAGTGAATTTAATTTTTGTTAGAGTATTTTTCAACCTATTAAAAAAATCATGAAAGAAATTCAAAAAATAGTCACAATGGATCTTATTTTATAGATCTCGATGAGCAGATGAAAAGTGAATTTAATTTTTGTTAGAGTATTTTTCAACCTATTAAAAAAATCATGAAAGAAATTCAAAAAATAGTCACAATGGATCTTATTTCATAGATCTCGATGAGCAGATTTCAAATAATTTATTTATCTAATTTTGATTTTTGAATTTAAAGTTATGGTGTTTTAAAAAATTTATGAGATAGAAAATACAGTGAAGTGAATTTTGGAAAACGTGAAGTAAAGTTGATTTTTTCGATAAAATTTTAAAAAGCTTAACCAGACACCACATTAATAATTGTTGTTTAGAGAGAGAATAAACAAAATAAAAAGATGTTGTATAAATAAAAAAAATGCCACATAGGACAGTAGTCACATCAACTACCTTAATTTGTATTATAGATAATTTCCGAAGCCCACGTGATAGTACTCCGTCGGATTTTTTTTCTGTTCTTTCTGTTAGTATAGCAATTTTGAGAAATCTCGAAATTTCAACTCCCCCAATTTCATTTTTTCTGTTCTTTTTGTTCTTTCTGTTATTTCTGTTAGTATAGCAATTTCAAGATTTTTGAGGGTATCTCACAATCTGGTTGGTTGATATTTGACTGGTTGATGATAGACTTTGAGTGTAATTTCTGCAATTAGCCGAAGGGTAATTTCTACGAAATAAGTAGATTGATTGTTTGGAGATGAATTTAGTCAAATTCTTTGGTTCAATTGATTGGGAAAAAGAATCGTATACTTATTTTGCCAAATTAATTGAGTGCTCACTTATATCTTCCCTTTAAGCTATTTGTATTGTGTTTATCAAGTATGCAAAGTTTCAAATCAATCCAATATTTAAAATTCATAATTCAGTATATAACATGACTATGATGAGAGACTTTTGCATCTCCAATTAATTTAATTTTTTGCCTCATCTTTAAGATATTATACTTAACTAATTCAATGGTTAAATCGATGAATTAAGGTTTATAATTCATGCGTACGTCCCTGTATGTATGTGTTTTTCTGCTACTTTGATTTATATGTATATGTCTATGTATATGTATGTATGTAAATAATTTCGCCTATACAGTACACCTAAAGTATTAGAATAGTCGAGATAATTAAATGCACATATATGGATGACCAAAAGTCAGATTATTATATATTTTCGAACATGTTAAGAATTTATTAATCAGATAAAGTTCATCCTTTGTTAATTACTCTTTACAAAGTCAAGTATATATAAATTATACATATATTGTAAATATAGTGTGTACAAAGTAAGCTAGTATGTGTATATATACACGTTTTTGATAAATTAAACCCTATATATATATGTGTGTGTGTATATGTATATGTATATATCCAGATATATATTGAATAATATTATACGTACTCTGATAAATTCATAATTATTTTTGCAATAAGTGTAACCATGCAATTTGTAGACAGTAGCTACCCTTGCTTGATTGTTGTTTTATTCAGTCACTTATTATTATTACTTAGAGTATGTGATATTTTAATATGAATTTTCCCACTACCGAGAACACAAGTGCAGACTGTTTTGAAATTGAAATTGAAATTCAAGTTTAGTGTTGAATTTGAAATTCAAGTTTAGCAATTGAATCTTAATTTCAACCCTACACTTCAATTTCAATTCCAAGTTTTCAACATATAAGCTACCTGTGACTGCGAGCTAACAGGCACCAAATCCGATTTAGTAGCTTCCCAATCAACAGGAAATGAAACTTCCCTAATTAATAAAAAATTTGCAATTGTTAAGTCTAGTGTTCTTATGTTTCTTTCAACTTCAATTTCAATTTAATTCAATTCAATTAGGGCAAAGTTGAAATTGATCTTGAAGTTTATTGTTCTTATGTTTCTTTCGATTTCAATTTTGATTCAATTCAATTTCAATGTCAATTCAATTCAATTTCAATTTTAATTCAAGTCAATTATAGTATTCTTATGTTTATTTTCTAATATATGTCAGGATACCTCTGAAAGATTCAGCCGCAAAGAAGAAATCTCATGTAGAGCTGCGCGAGGAGTTCCATCTTGCCTTACTGCAGCAGCAGCCCTCGCAGGCGCCCCAGACCTCGTATTAGTCGGCCCAGGCCTCGCATCAGGCGCCGCAGGCATCACAGCAGGCGGCCCAGGCCGAAGGGGACAACCAGTCTTAGCGCAGGAGTCGCCGGTCCTGCCGCTTGTTCTGCCCCTCCCATCCGCTCATTCAACGACCGGCAGCACGGGCCCCGCACCACCAACACATAGCATTCGTTGCACTTTTGCTACTACTGACGTGCCAACCGACTCAGGTAAAGTTCTTAATTATATTTTTTAGTTATATGCCAGCAATTATATTAACTTTATATAATTTACTGAATAAATTTTCTTGTAATATACAGATACTGCCACTGGCGCCTCCTCGAGTAATAAGAGAAGAGGAGTCGTACTTGGGAAGAAAACGGCGATGATCACGAAAGAGAAGTGCAGGGCCCCAGTGACCTACGATGATTCAATTAGGGGGCCGCCCTTCTCAGTTCGCTCCCGGTTCGTGACGGACCTCTTTGCTTATATAAAAGACCAATGTTCGATGCTCCATTTGACGTGGCATGACCTTCCGGTGATGGAGCAGACAAGGTTGCTGGGTTTTTTAACGGTAAGTTTTGCATTTTTCTTTTTTTTTATTGTTTGTTATTGTTTCAAATTACTAATGTTTCTCTCTGCTATTTTTCTTTGTAGGTGAACTACAAGATCAATCACCGGCGTAGGGATCTCATCGGCTGGATAGACGAGAAGGCTGCCAACCGGTTCAGGAAGTGGAAGTCTTCCTGTCACACGAACTGGCAGGAATTGGGAGATTTGCCCCTTCCTGTCAAGTTCGCACATCGTCCTGCGCAGTGGCAGTGGTTGTGTAACCACTTCAGGGATCCCGAATTTCAGGTAAAATTAATTAATTTGTCTAACTTAATTTAAATACAATTGAATATTCTAACATTTTGTATCTTATGTCTCTTGCAGAGGCAGAGCGAGCAAATAAAGGCGGTCAGGGCCTCGACAAACAAGAGGCCCCATAGCGGAGGGGCCAGGCCTTTTGCAGCTTGGGCTAATGAGTACACGAAGAAAGGCGAGCAAGATCCTCACGCGAAGATGTACATAGACATGTACAAGAAATTGGATCCCGAGGGCACGGTAAGTTTATTATTTATTAATTCATTACATTTATTGCTAGTTATTTGTAATAAGAAATTCGATCCTTATGCTTAATTATTTGTAATAAAAAATTCATTAATTATATTTATTGCTATTTGCAATCGCGGGTTCAGCAGGTGAGCGACGAGGTGGCTGTCTCGTTGATGGCGAGTATGCCTCCGATCGAGGATACATCGGATGGCTCCTCGCTGCCTCAGTCACAACCCCGCTGAGACTCTCTGTTGATGTAGAGATCTGGTTTATGGAGAGGGTGGTCGGTCCTTTGAGAGGGACTAGGGTTCCCGGCTTAGGCAGCGGTGTCGCCAAGTAGCCAAGGACGAGAGGACCATCACAGCCGACGCCCCGAAACACCGCGATTGAGGAGGAGTTTGCCAGACTTAGGGAAGCTCAAAAGGAACTGGAGGAGCGTCTTCAACAGGAAAGACGGGATTGGCAAGAGCGCGAGAGGCAGCTCGAGAGGGAGTGGCAGGATCGAGATAGGGAGCAGCTGGAGTTCGAAGCGAGGGTACAAGCCCAGCTTGTAGAAATGGCGAGGCAGATGAATATGAGGGCTCCATCATCCGATGGCTCCAACGAAGGATAATTTTAGGTTTATTTTCTTATTGATCAATTTTATATGATTGTAAAGTTTTTAAAACAGATTCGTAGAATTGCTATAATCTATAAATGTTTTGAACACTATAGTAGTTATTTGTTGTAGACTAATTGACCAAGCTATTGCCTAAATCTAAACTGGCCAAAGGTTTCCCTATAATTTTAAAAGATAAGTAATAAAACAAACTGAAAAGGATATTTTTTTTGAAAAAAATTATCCTTAAAATATTTCTAAGTCAGAGATTAATGTATTGGCAAGTGCACCACAAGAAATGTGATTTTTTGGGACATTTTTTGCTAACGTCGTGGTATGTAACCAATCGTGTCGTTTGTATACTTGCGTCGCCAAAATTTTGTATTGTTTTATACAAATGTCGCAAAATTTTTACGACACAAGTGTATGAACGAAGTGATTGGGTACATACCACTAAATTTTCAGAAAACTTAATCAATGGTTAAAAAATAAAACTTGTTTTGTATTGTGAGATTTGATACATTAGTTAATCATTCTTAAAAGGAGGAAAGCTGACTCTTAGTTAGGATATTCTAATATAATATAGTGAATTCTTATTTTTCAACTGAGGATGTACCAAAATCAAAATAAAATAATTAATTTAAGATTTATTTAATTTAGAGCTCTAACTTTTACATTGTGTACCTTATATTGCTGCATATAATTTAGAGTCTTTAGACAATTCTAATTTTATTTATTTATTTATTTTTTTGTAGTCCACTAACATTAAATTATTTTAACTTGGATATTAGGGTGGCTTGTGGTTTGATTAAATTGTAGGCCCACTAACAACTAGTCTATCCAAAAATCAACGAAGACCAAAGAATTCTTCCTCGATTTTATTATGGCTGATAGTGGAATTTGATTCCATGAAGATGGGCATCGAGGAAAGTGTATCGTTAGCTTTAGGTAATAGGCGGAACATTGTACTTTGTGTTTTTTTCAAGAATTGAAGCAATAAATCAACAACTCACTTGTGTTTGTTAAGCTTTGAAGCATTTTGAAAATTGTGTTTGATTATTTGAGAATGGTATAGATGGAATTTGTTTAAAAATAGTTGAAATGTATTGATTCTATCGGGACATTCCAACATTTCCTTTGAATAATAATTTTGATAAATAATGATTTTTGAAACTGGACATGGCTATATTTTGATGAATTAGCGGAAGGTGCCCAAAATTGGAACACCTATACCTAGGAACCCAAAGCCAAAACTCAAGAAAGGGATTTCAAACAATATTTTCATACACAGATGAAAAAAAATTATTTATTCATAAGGAAGAAAGTTATTTTAGTCCTAACAAGAAAAATTAAAAAGATGCCAACTTGTAATGGTTTATTCCTTATGATTTAAATGAGATAATTTGGGGGAAAGGTTGGTTCCTGTAATCATTTATTAACAACCTAAAATTTGAACCAAATGTAGGAATCGTTTTAGAATGGAATTTAGCATTCCCGAAATGGTTTAAATTTTGAACTAAACGAGCCATAAAAGTTATAGTTCTGAAAGGACATTAATCATTTGTTCGCGTGCTTTACACATGGCTTCTAATGGCTTAGCCTTAGGCATTGTAAGTCCCTTCCCTTCTGTCAAGTCTACAAACTCTTCATCGACCCTCTCCCACTCAAAGCACTGAATCAATGCTGCCAAAGACAAACTCATCACGCGATTGGCAAGTCCAGCACCAGGGCACTGTCTCCTTCCCATTCCAAATGGTACAAATTTATATCCCTCGTTTTGCCCACTTTCAAACCTCTCAGGCCTAAAACTTGTTGGATCTCCCATACTTTGGGGGTCCCTGTGAATGGCCCATGCGTTGGCCAACAACATTGTGCCACATGGTATGTCAAACCCTCCGATGGTGCAGTCATCAGATGACACGTGTGGAACTAGGAGAGGTGCTACTGGGAACAATCTGAGGGTCTCATGGATGATGCATTGGAGATAGGGCAACTTTGAGAGATCAGCTTCGTCTACCAAATGATCATGACTAACGTTGTTGTCAAGCTCGGCTTTAGCCTTCTCTAATACCTCAGGATGGTTCAATAGAAGCGACATAGCCCACTCCATTGTTGATGATGATGTATCTGTTCCCGCAAGTAACACTGTCTGAAAGCAATTAAATTTCAATAAAAGTTAAACAATACTTCTAATAAAATGAGAACTATTGAAAGGTATGATACCCCTAGAGTAATGTGACAATTATTGTTACTTCATCACTCATCATTTACTTTTATTAGTTGTTTAGTACTATTTGATTGTGAAATAAAGGAATATAAAATTTCTAAATCTGAAAAAGTCTTAGAAATTCAAATAAGCCATTTTATCAGTATAAAATACAAATAAAAAGAAATATAAGACAAGATCATATATTATCACTTCGACCTGCAAAGTAACCTCTTGCAAAAAGTAAATAATGAACATATAAGTTAGAACATAAATAAATATTTTTAAAGGATTTGGCGAACGTACCGAAATATTTCCTTTAATGATATCATCAGTGTAATACTCAGGTTCAGAGTCTTGCAAAGACAACATCACATCAATTAGTGTCTTAACATTTCCTTCATTTGAACCAGACGACGCCTTCCTTTTATTTCTGTGATCATCAACCAAACTCTGCAAAAATGTGTCGCACTTTTTATGCAATTTCACGATCCTCTTCTCATAATTCCCAAAATCGATCCATTGCAAAAATGTCAGAAAATCCGCGGGATGAGAGGAACCACTTATCTCGAAGATCTCACTAATAATTCCCCTAAATTGCTTAGCCTCCTCGAAATCCTCAACCTCAGCGCCAAAGTATCGCTTTCCACTAGCCATTCTCATAACGACATTAAAAGAAAGCTCGGAAAGCCTAGACTTCATTTCAACTCTGGAGAACCCTTTGGTCGAAGTCAAGCTCGAATCCCGGGAAAGATCCTTTAGCAAAAATTGGGTTTCTTCTCGACGAATGCTCAGATACATGTTGAGCCTATTCGTTGAGAAGAACTCAAGCGTTGTAAAGCGTCTAATATTGCGCCAATGGTCACCATAGTGGGCAAGTCCCATTGTGGAGTAATTGTAGCCTAGGTGTTTGCCTGCTAATAGGCGTGGTCTATTGGCAAAATTGATGTCATTTTTGGTGAAGCACTCTTCAAGAAGCTGTGGTGAGGATACAACAAGAACAGGGCGAGAGCCAAATTTGAGGGCGAAGATCGGGCCATATTTGTAAGAAAGATTTTGCAACGATCTGTGGACCGGATGTTTTAAGAGCTGGAGGTGGCCAATTATTGGATATGAAGGCGGGCTTGGTGGGAGGTTTTTGTTTCTCTTTTGGAAGAGTTTTGGTAGGAGGAAGAGAAGAAAAAGGAATGAGGAGAGTGAAATGAAGTAAAACCAGGCTCCTTCCATGGATATTTGATTACTTTATTATGGTATGTTCTCTTCGAGCATATATATATATATAGAGAGAGAGAGAGAGAAGTCTGAGAGACAAACTTGTTGGTCTGGCGCAGTGGTACAGCAGATGTTCCCGTGTTACTATTCTTGTATTGTGCGAGAGATGTGTTGCGGTGATAATAAATGCTTGCAGTGAAGAAATTCATTCCGTTGCCTAACTAAAATAAATGATGTACGTAATATGTGGTCACTAGTTTTTTCCGTAAGTAACTTTTTATCGTGTAAACTCAGAACAGTGTTAAATTGCTATTAATATATATATATATAATATATGTATGTATAAGTTCATTGATGGGAAAAAACAGTGTTATTTTGTATTGTTAATGGACAAGAACTTTCGGCTCATATACTATATGGGCTCGTTTGATTCAGGTATTAGGATCAATGGGATTAATAATACCAGTATTAATAGTACTGGATTATTAATTCTGGTATTAATTTAATACCAATAACATGTTTGATTCATGTAGTATTAATACTGGGATATCCCATGCTGATGTTAATATCATGTTTGGTTCTGTAACTCATATACGAGATATATTTGAAATAACAAAAAAAAATTAATTTTTATTATTATTATAAATAATAATAATAGTAGTAGTATTAGCAGTGGTTGGGGGGGTGGGGTGGGGGTGGCGTGGGGGGTGAGGTGGGGTGGGGTGGGGGTGGGGGTGGGCGTGGGGTGGGGGCATGGGGGTGGTGGTGGTGGCATTTTTGAAAATATTATAGTAGCAATGGCATTTTTGAAAATATATAGTTCATTTTTTTTAATCCTGGATAAATAATACCACCTCCCCCCTGGTATTAAATTATACCACAAAGAGTGGGATTAAGTTAGTCCCGGTATTAATAATCCCAACACATTTGTGCGAACCAAACAAGGTATTATAAAAAAAGTGGTATTAATAATCCCATCCTACTTTTTAATACCCGAATCAAACGAGGCCTATAAGTATGAGCTGGGATTCTTGACTACTTTTGCGGAATGCTTGGCTGCTGTTGAAAACGGGCTGATGTCACTGCTGAGACCTTTTGAAAATTATTCATTTATTTTGATTTCTACTGATTATTAAATTCATGCCCCTTTATATATATATATATATATATATATGATATAACTAGTGTATGTACGTGTCCGAATACATAAAATAGCAAAAAAATTAAATTTATATTTATGAATTACGAAAATTATTTTTAATATATTTTTTAAAATATGTACAATTTAACATAGTAAAATAAATAAATATTTATTTATTTCTATCTATTGCAATTATGGCATGATAAAAAACAGTGTTATTTTGTATTGTTAATGGACAAGACCTTTCGGCTCATGTACTATACATATATATAAGTATGAGCTGGGATTCTTGACTACTTTTGGGGAATGCTTGGCTGCTGTTGAAAAGGTGCTGATGTCACTGCTGAGACCTTTCGAAAATTATTCATTTATTTTGATTATTAAATTCATCCCCCTTTATATATATAATTATATATATATATCTGATATAATTAATGTATGGACGTGAATGAGTGCACAAAATAACGAAAAAATTAAATTTATATTTATGGATTATAAAAATTATTTTTAATAATTTTTTTTAAATATATACAATTTAACATAGTGGAATAAACAAATATTTATTTATTATTTTCATCTGTTTGTATCTATGGCACGATAATTCACTAGTAGTAAAATCTCTAGAATTACTCTTTTTTTCTAACATAAAATTGTAATAAACTCTGAACTTATTTATTTAATTTTTTTTGATAATTTTAATTTCTAAATTTTTTATTCAAAACTTTAAAAGGAAAATATTTCTAATTGTCCACCAATAGTAAACCTTATTCATGTTAAAATCATATCTAGCATTCTTATTTATTTATTTTTATATATAGTTAATTTTATTTTTAACAATTAAAACGATTACATGTTGATAGATTCACCTCAAAGAAATTTGATATTTTGGTTTCATGTTAAAATCAAATAACATTCTTATTTATTTATTTATGTTTCATTTAAATTTTAAAAAATTAAAGGTCAGTGAATTACTAAAAAAATGAGTAAAGACATTTTTAGCCACATCTCACACCAAAATCATATCTAGCATTCTTTTTGTGATGTCATTTCCATCGAAAAAGTGCCCAGCCAAAAAAATTTTGTAAAGGAAACCACATTGTTATGTCATTTCATATTTAATAATAATAAAAAAATATCATTCCTCTTCAATAAATTTCGTGACCGTAAAAAATCCATTCTCTTCTCAATAATATTAGAAATAAAAAAAAAAGTCATTCCTTATTTTGTAAATATATTAGAAACAACATCAAAATAAATTCCATTCATCTTGAACAAAAAGGGATTTTTTTTGAACAAAAAAATGTGTATTAACAAGACTTAAATAATATAAAAGTAGACTTAGGTCAATTTAAATATAAAAAGATTAATAACATTAAAATAGACTTGGGTCAATTTAAAAAACCATTGGGTCAAAACTGAAAAAGGAGAGAGAGAGAGTAAATAATAAATGATTATAAATAGTTTTGTTCTCTTAAATCTAAAATACCTCACTTAACCACAAAATCTACCTTTGTCACCTCTCTCTTCTCTCTCCCTTCCCCCTCTCTTCTGCATTTGACTAAAAAATATAAAGATGGATAAATCTAAAAGAGTAAATAAAATTGTTACTATTGTAGTCTTTGAATTTTCTGTAAGCAAATGTTGCCTTTGGATTAAAAAAAGTTCGTAGTGAAGTCAATGAACAGTATTATAGATATATACAGGAGTGCAAGAGATGAAGATGAATTCGTTAATTGGAAAAACTTTACGAGACTAGTATATTGTCATATATAGCATCATGATGTGGTTTACTGTGTCTTGTATAAAATACTAGGGTATGTCCGTACCCGAAGGTACGAATAGCGAAAAAAAATAAATCTATATTTATGGACTACGAAAATTATTTTTTAATATATTTTTTAAAATATGTACAATCCAACATAGTGGAACAAACAAATATTTATTTATTTCGATCTGTTGTACCTATGGCAAGATAATTTACCGGTGGTAAATCTGGATTTTTACTTTTTTTTTTAACATAAAATTGTAATAAACTCTGAACTTATTTATTTAATTTTTTTTTTTTGATAATTTTAATTTTTAACATTTTTTATTCAAAACATTAAAAAGGAAAATTTCTAACTGTCCACCAATAGTAAACTATTCACTTATCGCGAACAAAAAATAATATTATATTTTCGATCACTTTCTAACCGAATCCATCATGATAAGTTTCAAAATTAACACAAATTAATAAATCGTTTATTCGTTATTCCAATTTCAACATCCGTAGGTTTTGGTCAATGGTGTGTATTCAGTCGTATTCACTTGGTTATTTAAGATTATTGTTAAAATAACAAATATAGTTTGATATTATTATTGTTCCAAGAAAAAAAAAAAGTCATTCATTTAAATTCGAAAACGATAACACCTAAAAATTT
>JAKCWG010000473.1:0-56688 GCA_021464415.1 Lonicera japonica
TCAGTGAGACTAGTTCTGATGCCCCTTCTCCCACCAGAGATTGGGGGAGATTGACTGAGAGAATTGTTAGGTTGGAAGAAATGTTACCAACCTGACACAAGATTTCCACCACCATTTGAGGATGAGGTATCGCCACTTGAAGGGATGTTACAATTGCCTGATAGGATGTTATAATCGCTTGAAAGAGCGATATGCTGCTATAGTGGACGAGAGGGACATGCACAAGAATGCCCCCTGACTACTTTCTTCTTCTTATTCTTTTTTCTTTTATTTTATTTTCAATATTCAACACCTCATCCTCCTTCCCCCCTTTCCATTTTTTGGCCCAGCTATTGGCTTCAGAGGCTTCTTGAGCATTCTTGCCCCAATTCCAAGCTTTTTCTCCTTTTTTGGTTTAAAATAGTATCTTCTCACTGTAACTGGGCCACGAAACCTCACCACTTATACATGTTTTTGAATTAATAAAGAATTTCACATTTCTACAATCGTTTGTCTTTATTTGTAGCACAATAGATAATTCTTCACACTTCTAATAAATTTGTGAACTGGGTTTAACTCCGATCATAACAAGTTAATAAACGACCGCCACTTGTAAAATCTGACATAACCAACTGAACTTAGTCGAACAGCTCTCTGAACAGAACACCCAATTAGGTTACAATATTCTTCTATAGAAAAGTCTTAACGTTTGACTTGATCGACAATATTTGCTAGAGGAACTGCCTCCACCCATTTCGTGGAATAATCGGTGCTAACGAGGTAAACTTTTTTGTTTCCTAATCCCCGGGGGAAAGGACCCATGACTCAAGCCCTCATATGGTGAACGGCCAAGGGTTGATGATCAGATGGAGGGCTGTTGCAGGTTGATGGATAATGGTAGCATGTTTCTGGCATTTATCACACTTCTTGACATATTCTACTGCATCCTTCTGCATGTACGACCACTAGTGACCCTGGCTCCATGCTCAATAGGCTATTGATCGGCCGCCAGTATGGCTTCCAAAACTTATTTCATGCAACTCATAAAGAACGTTATGGACCAATCTTGGATGAACACACCTAAGATAGGGCCTAGAGAAAGACCTCTTAAATAACTTCTACTTGGGAGACAACCAATATCTATTTGCTTGGGCTCGAACCTTATAGGCTTTGCGATTGTCATTTGGCAATGATCAATCCTTCAGGTAGTTCGTGATCTTCTCTATTTAGTTAACCCTTAAGTCTGTTTCGATGTCACATACGATCGGCTACCCCCGGTCTCAATACTCAACCCAGGGAAATACTTAACCTCAATGGCTGGTTTCAACTTTGAATCCACAGCAGAAGCCAAAGTTGCTAAGGCATCTGCGTGCGAATTGCTGGCTCTCAAGAAATTCTCAATGTAGGCCGACCATAATTTTTTCATTAATTAGTTTCTAAGCCATCCTCAAGTAGGCCCCCATTCGCTCATTATTAGTAGTGTACTCTCCAGTCAGCTGACTAGTAACCAATTGAAATCTAGTCGTCCCTTTAAGGGAGACTAATATGGTTATGGGGTTTATCAAAGGTATCTAAGCTCTAATGTGCACTAACTTAAGAAGTGCACCTGCAAAACTGCATTGGAAAGTGGACTTGAGCCAAATTCAGGCTCAGTGGAAACTATAAAACTTTGAATTTGAAAATACACATAGTAATACATATGTAACGTAACATATCAAAATAATAAGGAAGCCATATGTATGCCATATACATAACGATTAAAAATTAAAATACATGCAACACACACTAAGTGCTGCCTCAAGTCATATAATAAAATGAAACTTGTGTTACCAAAATTCGATACTAAGGGAAGAACCACTTAGGTATAAATATATCAACTATAGCCACTAGGCTTATACCACCGTATGATACCTATTGCTCTGTCCATCCATGTTACATGTGTAAATGGTAGCTTGAATCTATCCCGGTTATGTTCTATCCATGGAAACAATAATATAACCAGTAGTTCTGACTTGTCCCAAGTACGTTCCCTCCAAAGGAACAATAGTAATATGGTTGCCATAGACAAGTCCTCATATAGGATACCAAGTGACAAGCCTGACATAGGCTACTGTATAATGATAATCACACATTTAAGTAACTAAAGTATTTTATCCAACTGGTATAACGATAGTGCCTGATAAAGGTAAAGCGGTGAATAAACCTCAAAACCATAATGAGATATAAAAACAAATAATAATCCCATCCATAGGAAAAAAAAATATAACAACCTTCCAAAGGTTTAGAAATCCCATCAAAATAGCGAAGTAGTTGTAAAGTTCCATACTTTACAAAAAAGTAGTAAGCTAACCATTAGTGTTCTTGTGTTAAATATGTTATTACCATATCATATCTAAAATAAATCTCAAAAATATTAATTTGTAAGTTATAGTATTGTAACGCCCCATTTTTGGTTCGCTTATTAATCCCATCATATTGGCCTAATTTTTCAAAATTCTCGCTTTAAGTATTGAATTTAAGATGAAGGACAAATTTTATGGTATGAATAATTCCAGCATGTCTTAATAGCATATTTACACTTGTGTGCATGGTCGAATCGCAATTCGGATGATCCAAATAAAATTTGAGGTGTTGATGGCTATATTTAGACTTCCCGTTAAAAGGAATTTTGGTTAACTTTGGAGAGTCATAACTCCATCATCTTTTATTCAAATGATACATTGTTTGATCCCCTAGCTAGGTGTCATATCCCTCTACAAGTTTTTCTTTTAGTCAAAATGGAATTTAGTGGAATACCCATCCTAGAATCATATGTTGACTATTTCCTTAATCATGCCTTATTTGTTAAATAGTAACTTTGAGTAGCTGATTTTGATTCGGGGTACATTTTGACTATCCAAACACTTCCCACAAGTCATAGTAATGATATTACATATGCGTACATAGTTGGAACGCATTTTGGAAAGCCGCAATTGAATTTGGTGGTCTAACTATGAGAAATGGGTATTTAGCAAAATGAGATTTTGGCCAATTTTGGAAGGCCGTAACTTTTTCATCCGATGTCCAAATGACTCCTCTTTTGCTTCACTGGTTAGATTTTGATCCATTCTATAACTTTCGTGTTTTGACCGAAACTCAATTCATGTTTTCTGTGGTTTAAAATTGTGTGCGAAGTAATCCAATCGACATAATCTGAACGTATCATAACACAACAACATATTTTGGCAGACTGCTATATTCTATGCAGTTTTGGAAATGGATTTAATGTGGGCTTTAAGATGAATATGATTTTCAAAAATACATATATGAGTACCTTATGATTATGCACATGGTTTGTATAAAATGGCTTAAACCCGCACTTTCGTAAATTATGGATATATATGTATATGCTTATAAATGGTGATAATTGTGGGTTTAACTTGTATACTGGATAACTTACAAATTTATACTTTGTTGAGATTAGATTTAGATAACATATAGTAATGCTATTGTTGACACTATAACGCTAATAGTTAGTTTACTACTTTCTTGTACAATATGGGATTTTGTTACTATTTCGATACTTGATAAGATTTTTATGCCTATGGAAGCTTATCAGTATTTACGATAATTGACGAGTACTACTTATATATAGATGGCATAAATACAGATTCCTTATTATTTTGATATGTCACGTTGCATTTATATTACTATGTGTATTTTCAAATTCAAAGCCTTATAGTTTCCATTGAGCCCTAATTTGACTCACTCCCAATTTCTAAAATAGTTTTGCAGGTACATTCCTTGGGTTGGTGCCCATTAGAGCTTAGATACCTTTGATAAACCCCATAACCATATTAGTCTCCCTTGAAGGGACGACTTGATTTCATATGAGTAAATTTAAGTTGATTCCTTTGTATTTTGTTTTTCTTTCGTAGTTAGTTTATGTAATTGATGGAAATAGTGTACTACTATATTTTGTAAATTGTAGTTGATTGTTTAATCTTTTGAGAAATGCATTAATGAAGATTGTGATTTGAGAATGATGCATTACGTATAAAGGTCTGGATTACTGATAAACCAGAGGAAACCATGCCGAATTTTTTCTAAAATCTCTTATGCACTTTTCTTAATTTAATGGATTATCTACATTTTAGTACAATGTACTAGTCCCCAAATTCCATTCAATTCAATATACTTTTTTTTTTGGAAATAGCAATCTACTTCCTGTTTGGTTTCAATCTAGTACAATAATCGAAACCGAACAAGAAGTAGATTTCTATATTCGAAAAAAAAGTAAATTGTATCGAATGGAATTTTGGTGCCAGTACAATGTATTAAAATGTAGTTAATCCTAATTTAATTAATTAGTTTCAATTAATTCATAGAATATTAATATCACCTGCTATTGGCGTACGGCACCCATGACAAATTGGTCTTGGAGGTGAAAACCTCTAAACGGGATTTGGGGCGTCACAAGTTGGTATCAAAGGATATGTTTGGTTTTCTTCGCGGGGTTTATGGGTAGTTTCAAGTTTGAAAATGTGAATTATGGTTATGTCCATCTTCTTTAACACATTATCGTGCGATAAGCTTTTTTACCATTAGGCTACTTAGAATGTGAAAGAATTATTAAATGGAGTATTAGCCTATAGCGGGCCACTTCAATTCTGGAATTTCTAATTCTAAATACATTTGTTGGACTCCTCTCGTAATAATCTCGATTCTTGGCTCTTATTTATCTTTTATTCTAACATGGGCGACTAATGAGTTATATTATATTCCGCCGCAGCACAACGATCGAATATTTCATAAATCACCACTCTACTATCACCAATGAAAGCTAAAACATGGTGCACTCATGGGTGAGTGGCCTTTAAAGTCCCAGCCATTTTGTTCACCCTATTGTACCTCCTTTTGATTTTCATGAGGGGTGAGCCTTACTTGTGGTTATCCTTGATGTCCTTAATATAGTGTGTTGTAGTTAACAAAAGGAGCATTGGCGAGTAGTTCTAATCTTATAGACATTGTGTACTTGGGTAGTCGGATATTTTGGAGACTGCATGGTGCGTGGGACTAACTGATTCTTACATATAGCCTCATTCATATGGACCTGTGGGATATCCTATAGTCCCGAATTGGAACCAAAAGGGATGAGCGAGGTAGATCACGTTCCTTCATCTTGGAATTCTGAAAGGGGGTAAACGTAAACCTCCTTCAATCTATTTATGTTCGGAACCTATGGGGTTTCTTTATTCTATATGGAAGGGATAAAGATCTTTAGAATGAATTGTTCAGCATATTGACTCTTAGTGGCTTATAAGCTCATTGTGGTCCTCCCTATTAGATTAAAGTGTTTTGTTAAATAACACATGGTTGGCAATGTGGCGAGCCGCGTCATGTGTGTAAGATGCCCTTAAGACGTGTGGATGGCAGGTTCAGATAAAAGGGGGGTTATTCACATATGTTCTCATGTCAAGAACAAGACCCTTTATCAATTAGTATTAAGTGGGCTAATTGGTCCTTGGGGTTGTGCAGCGAGTGACTAAATTTGGAGATAATTTAAGCCATGCATAAGAGCACTAATTTGATAGAGCCTGTGGTTGCCAGTGGTCCTGGCTTAGAGTTTCGTATCTCGATATATGTGGTTTCAGAACCATTAGATGACCAGCCAGTATAGTAAAGCCCAGTGACGAATCATTGGTTGATCCTTAGGATTAGCGACCCTGTGTTAGCACCATTCGGAGGTTGTCAGTGTTGATGTAACCCCTTCGTATAAACACCCATTAGAATCCTATCGGAGTGAAGTAATGCATTTACACACTAATCCTAAGTGTTGGGTACCTCTACATTTCAGTCGCGAACACCGATGTAGTGACTTGAGTGAGATCCTCCGATTTCCCCTTAAAGACTAGCCCAAACACCAGGGAGGTGCTCTAGGTTTAAGACCTTTGTTAGCATAAGTTGATAGCCAATCCTTTAAGGAGATGAGTCAGAGATTGATCACGTGGGGGTAGTCAATGGAGGTTGGATATCAGAGAACCTCACTACTGACTCCGACTAGAATGGTGGATCACTAGTTGTCACCATAATGAGGGGACGAGCATCCTTATTGACTCTTAGGGCTCGTTTGGTTGGAGTTTTTGAGGATTCCTGGAATCCTAAATTCCATTCCATGAGGATTATTTTGTTTGGTTGGAGTTTTAGCTAGGAATTTAGGATTCCTAGCTTTCCTAAATTCCCTCATTTTGCCAAAATCTATTCCCTTATAAATTGGGAGGAATCTTGGATTCCCAATTTGAGGATTCCTTTTTTTTTGTCCAAAAACTGTTTTTTTTTCTAGCAAATGAAAAAAAATTCCAGAAAATTTTCAAAAATATTTTTTTCCCAGAAAGTGAAATTTTTTTTTTCCAGAAAATAAAAACAAAATTCCCAAAAAATGAAAAAAATTATTTTTTTCCCAGAAAATTAAAAATATTATTTTTTCCCCAGAAAGTGAAAAAAATTGTTTTTTTCCAGAAAATGAAAAAAAAAAAAAAATTCCCAAAAAAAAAAAATATTATTTTTCCCGATAAAGTGAAAAAAAAAAAATTCCCAGAAAATTAAAAATTTTATTTTTTCCCCAGAAAGTGAAAAAAAAACAAAATTTCCAGAAAATGAGAAAAAAAAAATTCCCAAAAAATGAAAAAATTTATTTTTCCCCAGAAAATGAAAAAAAAATATTTTTCCTAGTAAATGAAAAAAAATCCAGAAAATTAAAAAAAATAATTTGCCGAGTCATTCCTAAAACTACAACCAAACGAGCATTAATGGAATCCAATAAAGGATGCCAAGAATAAAGGTTTCATGGCATCTAGAATGCCAATTCCATGCCTAAAACTCGAACCAAACGAGCCCTTAGGGTATCAGTAAAGCGGAATCACATTCCTTGAGTACAAACCATGGCAAGAGTGAACTTCGACTTCTTTAGAACTTCTCATTTTCCTTGCAAAATGAATTTAGGTTGGTGGCCAATTAATTCGATGTATCACCCTTCAGTTAGTTGTGTAACCATTCCGGTGTTTCCAAGATGGGAATTGACTTTGAGTTATAGTATGCGGCGTTGGTTACACCCTCTAGGCTAGGTATTATTGGATTGAGACCCTTATGAGATAGCGGAGCTGCATAGAGGTGTGCCATACCTACAAAAACTATATTCATACTATGAGACAGCGGAGCTGCGTAGAGGTGGGTTAACTTTTGGGCCAATACGTTGGGTTCAAGTTTCTTTCCTTTTTTTCACCTTGGGTAACTTATGGGGCGACATTACTTTGAGCCAATGACATGAGCCTATGGGTGACGACAACTAAATACCGACCCACAAATCTTTGCAATCGTAAGTACTTTTTTTAAGGATGGGAGATAACCAAATCTTTCTCGGGTGCTGCCTTTTTTAACTAGAGTTTTGTAGGAAACATATAAGAAATAATCATTTTTCTCGACATTAGGATTGTCGGTGTGTGTACTTAGTGAATCATATTTCTGATGGACCAGATGTGATCTGACTAGTGGCAATGACATGGTTGCGTAACCGATGGTTGTGTTTGTTAATCTTTGTATAACCACGAAGCTTTTGTTATTACTTAGACAGTATTTCCTTGCCTTGATAGTACCTTGGGCAATATCATCCTTAGACTTTGTGGTGAGTAGTTTGCGTTGGGTTACAAATCTCGATTCCACCTTGAATTCTTTGGTTTGGATGTTCCAGACAGGTTCCAGTAGCCTAACCACAATTGCATGGGTGGTTGTTTTGCATTTCGAATGGGCCAAATGTAAATTGAGGTAGTGATTACATATCTTGGTTATAAATGACTACAAGAACCTAGTGAACCATGAAATTATTCTAACTCCTCCATTTCTTCACCGATTACTTCTTATTTATGTCCATGGTTAGGTTTTTCTCCCTCGAATAAGTCTCGAGTTTAATCCGAGCTAAGAATTTAATTTTTTGAGGTTGAATTGACCATTGTGGTTAAGGCTTAGGATTAGGGCTTGCGTACCAACCCTTCCATTCTAGAAAATATTTTGCTTGGAATGGCAAATGGGAATTACTATGGGAGCATCAGCATTTTGGAACGCTCACCTTCCTGGTTCATGGTGAACCGATAGGGCAAGCCCTTTAAAATTTTAGTGCCTTTTCTTTTAGGTGATTGATTTTAATGTAGAATTCAATGCTAAGGGACCGAATTTAGGTCTCTAGCGTCATCAATATACTTAGTCTAAATGGTCCATATCTCCCTATGAATTTCAAGGGTGAAATTTTTGCAAGGAGGGGAGATTTGTAAAATTCCATTTTTTATTCGTTTGTTAATCTTGCCGTATTGGCCTAATTTTTCAAAATTCTCGCTTTGGGTACTGAATTTAAGATAAAGGATGACTTTTATGATATAAATACTTCTAGCATATCTCAATAGCATATTTACACTTGCATGCATGGTCGAATCGCAATTCGGATGATCCGGATGAAATTTGAGGTTTTGATGGCTATATTTGGACTTCCTGTGAAAAGGAATTTTCTCTAACTTTGGAGAGTCATAACTCCATCATCTCTTATCCAAATGATACACTTTTTGAGCCTTAGCTATGTGTCATATCCCTCTACAAATTTTTGTTTTATTCGGAATGGGATTCTATGGAATGCTCCATCCTCGAATTATATGTTGACTACTTCCTTAATTATGCCTTATTTGTTAAATGGTAGCTTTAAGTAGCCATTTTTTATTCTGAGTGCATTTTGATGATCCAAACACTTCCCACAAGTCAGAGCAATGATATTACATATGCGTACATGGTTGGAACGCATTATGGAAATCTGTAATTGAATTTGGTGGTCCAAGTGTGAGAAATGGGTTTTTAGCGAAATGAGTTTTTAGCAAATTTTGGAAGGCCATAACTTTCTCATTCGATGTCCAAATACTCCTTGTTTGCTTCACTAGTTAGATTTTGATCTATTCTACAACTTTCGTGTTTTGACCAAAACTTAATTCACACTTTTCATGGGTTAAAACTGTGTACGAAATAATCCCATGGGCATAATATGATCGTATCAAAACACAATAGCAGATTTTGGCATACTGCTATTTTTTACGCAGTTTTGGCAATAATCCATCAATAATTTGGAGAAACACTGAAAATCAAATTTGTAGCTCTTTGAATTCTCTTTTTGATGATATTTAGATCATCCAAATTGGAGTTTCGAGTGAAAAGTTATGCCCAAAATACGAAAAGTGCACCATAAATCTTTTGTCAAATCGAGTTTAACCCAAACTAATTCATTTTTACCCGATTTTCCCTCAAACTAAACCCCTAAACACCACAAACTTATCATATCTTCCCTAAAACAGATGATAGCTCTTAGAGAGGGGATGAGTGGGTGATTTGGTAGAGTTTACAAGGATCATTCACTTCAAATTGAAGATTCAAGCAAGGATTGCACTTTCTTCTCCATCTTCGATCATTCCTTTACTTTTAAGGCTTAGAAGGTTGGAACTTGGGAGTGTCCAGGAATCGACACACTTCTATAATACTTCAATCATGGAAATCTAGCATTCTTAAGGTGGGAACATTAGTATTAAAGTTATTTTTCAAAGTATTACTTGTTGCATGTTCTTAATACTAGTAAATTGGGGATTTTGGTATGGATTTTGATTGGCTTGCATGCATGGGTTTATGGTTACAATTTATGATTCCTTTTGATGTATAAACATGTAAAATAACCTCAATTTGATGATTAAGACAAAATCCCCACTTGCATGTTATTGTTTTACATAATTGGACCAAAAACCCATTTAACCGTAAATTGCTACGTAATTACAATGGTACACCCTTAGAAATGGATATAATGTGGGGTTCAAGATGAATATGATTTCCAAAAACACTTATACGAGTGCCTTATGATTATGCACATGGTTTGTATAAAATGGCATAAACCCACACTTTCTAAAATTACAGATATATGTGTATATGCTTATAAATGGTCATAATTGTGTGTTTAACTTGTATATTGGACAACTTACGAATTTATACTTGTTGAGATTGGATATTGATAACATATGGTAATGCTATTGTTGACACTAAAACGTTAATGGTTAGTTTACTACTTTCTTGTACGATATGGGATTTTGTTACTATTTCAATATTTGATGAGATTCTTTACCTATGGAAGGTTTTTAGTATTTTCCGTATGGTTCAGATCGTGACCTTATTATATCTCTTTTATGGTTTTGAGATTTGTATAGATAAATTTGTTATTTATTAGGCACTATAGTTATACCAATTGAACAAGATACTCTAGTTACTTAAATGCTATAATTATTATACATTAATAGATTTTGGCAGGCTTGTAACTATGTGTCCTATGGGAGGACATGGCAATAGGAGCCAGATTGTACACCGTAAACTATTATACCTAGTTGACCTATTATGTCCTATGGGAGGACTTAACTATAGTAGCCATATTATTATTGTTCATGTGGATGAAACTTAACTGGGACATGTCCAAACTATCGGTTACATTATTGTTTCCATGGACAGAACGTAACCGGGATAGATTTGAGCAACCAGTTATACATGTCTTGTAGATGGACAGAGCAGCAGGTATCGTACAGTGGTATAAGACTTATGCCTATAATTGATATATTTATACCTTGGTGGTACTTCCCTAAGTATTGAATTTTGGTAAACGAGTTTCATTTTATTTTATGATTTGAGGTAGTATTTGGTGTGTATTGCATGTATTCTAATTTTTCATCTTATTTTTTGGAGGAGTACTACTTATATATATGGCATACATATGGATTCCTTATTATTTTGATATGTCACGTTGCATGTGTATTACTATGTGTATTTTCATATTCAAAAGCCTTATAATTTCCACTGAGTCCGGATTTGGCTCACTCCTATTTTTAAAAACAATTTTGAAAGTATATTGCTTAGGATGGCGCGCATTGGAGCTTAGATACCTCTGATGACCCAATAACCGTATTAGTCTCCCTTGAAGGGATGATTTGATTTCATATGACTAATTCTAAGTTCATTCCTTTGTATTTTGTAAATGTTGTTTCATAATTAGTTTATGTTTTTTATGGAAACGGTGAACTATTAATTTTTCTAAATTGTAGTTAATTGTTTTAATCTTTTAAGAACTGCATTAGTGAAGATTGTGATTTGAGAATAGAGTATTATATATGCATGTCTTGATTATTGATAAAACAAAGGAAACGATACCGAATTTTTTCTAAAATCTCTTACGCACTTTTCTTAATTTAATTAACTAGTGTCAATTAATTCAAAGAATTTTAATATCACCCGCCCTCAGCATATAGACACCCATGACAAACCGGTCCCGAAGGTAAAAACCTCTAAACGGGATTTGGGGGGTCACAAGTATCCAATTTACAAGATAAGCCCATAATTGTTACTTTTTACAAACACATACATATATCCATAATATAAAAAAGTGTGGGTTTATGCCATTTTATATCAATCATGATTAATATCCATATGGTAGTCATATACATGTTTTCGAGGAACATTTCCATCTTAAAACCCACATCAAATCCATCTTTAATAGTGTACAATTAGTATTACGAAACTATTTAAGCTATGGTGGGTTTTAGGTCCAAGTATGTAAAACTATAACATGAAAATGGAGATTTTGGCGTATTAAGTGTTTATACAACAAAAGAAATCATAAATTGTAACCCAAACCCAAGCATGCAAGTCAATTAATATCCTTACCATAATCACCAATTTACTAGTAATATATAATAACATGTAACAAGCAATACTTTAAATAATAAGTTTAATACTAGTGTTCCCACCTCTATGATGCTTTATCCACAAGATTGAAGTGATAATGAAAGCTAGACCAAAACACTCTCCTAGAATTCCAAAGCTTCAAGTGGTGGAAAGTATGGAGATGCTGAAGAAGATGAATAATTTGAGTGTTTAATGACCAATTCTTGACCCATGGTATAAAACCCGAAAATCCACCAAAAATTCTCCCCTTTCTCTCTCTAGACTTTCTCTTAGATGTTTTTGAGAGAACCATGGTCAAATTCCCTTGAAAAAGGTTAAAAAAATGAATAAAATCGGGTAAAAAATGGGTCAAACCCGATTAGTACAAGTTTTTGTTGCATTGTTCTTTTTTTGGCATAATTTTTCACTTAGAACTCCAATTGTTACAAAAAAATTTCCTAAATAAAGATAACTCAGAGCTATACAACTTTTGTATCTAGAGGTTTTTCCAAATTCCAATATATTGGTGCCAGAAATTTGTCAAAAATAGCAATCTTCCAAAATATATTATGTTGCATTTTTTGATGCAAGAAGATTTTAGTTAATTTGTTTACTTTGCACTTATCAATGACCCACGAGGAGTGTGAATTAAGTCTCGATCACAAAATGAAAGTTGTAGCATGGATCAAAATATAAGTAGTGGCGTAAACGGGGAGTCATTTGGTTATTGTATGAGGAAGTGATGACCTTTCAAAGTCAGGGGAAAACTTATTTTGCCGATAAGGTCAATTTTAACCATTGGCCTACCAAATTCAAGCATAGCTTTCCGAAATCCGTTTCAACCATACACTCATATATAATATCACAAATGTGACATGTAAGAAGTGTTGAACGCACATACAGATGCCCGGAATAAAAAATGGTTACCCAGAACAAGTTTAGTGATACAAATGCCACTAAGGAGCAATTAGACGTCCAAAACTCATTTGGACAATCCGAATTGTGTTGTGACTATACAAGAACACGTATTATAAATAGTGGGACCTATAGAAGCTATCCATATTATAAAAGGATGCTCATAATTGAAGTTGACCACTCAAAGCCATGAAGGAGAATAAATTACGCTTACAAACGGTTTAACGTCTCAATTGAGCCATATATCCAATACATGTTGCAACTATGCATTCAAGTCCAATCAAACTAATTAGATGTATAGGAGGTGTTTGAACCATAAAAATCATCGTAGGTTTATAACTCACTACCCAAAGTGTAACAAGAGAGAAGATTTATCGAGCGGTGGACGCATAGGCGTTACAACACGCCAGGCTACGTACTTGGGACATTCCTTCTTAAAGTGTCCCTCCTTGAATAAGTAGTAGGGTTCTCCCTCATCCTGCTTCTTTTGTTTCTTCTGTGGAAATGATCCTTCCGTAGCAACTATAACTTTCTTCTTCTTTTTTCATTGAGTAATTAAGGCTAAATGAGCACTTTCAGTCTCATATATCTCGCTATTGTTTTTATTCTTCTTGAACACAATGAGATATATGCTCATTGAGGGACCATTTGCCCTTTTGAGTTTTATAACTCATTTTGAATTGCGCAAAGTGTGTAGTAAGAGAGATCAAAACTAAGTGTACGAACAAATCATCAGACAGCTCTAACTTAGTGTCTTTAGTTTTGACGCAAGATTAAACATCTCCATGATGTACTCCCTTATGTTCTTTTGGCCATAATACTTCATTGAGACGAGTTTAGCCAAAAGGTTGCTCGTTTCTGATTTTTCATTTTGGGCAAAGTATTGTTCAATTTCCTTTAGGAACTTCTTGGCACTCATGTCTTCAATAACAGAGCCCAAAACGCTTTTGGAATGGAGCACTTCATTATCATCAAACACATCCAATTAGACCGATCCTACTTTTCTATTTTAACCTCATTAGGGTTTTCAGGAGAGGTGGGTCGATCCTCCCAAGGTGCTTGATCCAAATCCATACAACTGAGAAAAATTTATGTAGTTTCTTTCCAGAGTTTGAACTTTATCCCGTTCAGCATTAAAATGTTACTGACTTAAGCAGAAGCATTCGTGGTAGTAGCAACAGAAATTGTATAGAGAACAAAAATAAATAAGCACATATTGAAGAAAAACCTAAGGATCATACTGCCTAGGTTGATTTTTGGGTTTTTATCAAAAACACTTTGAGGTTTGATAAGTGGAATTAAAACCCTAGATCTAATCAATTTTATTATCAAAACCTGTGTTGTGTTGTCTAACAATTATATCAATCAAGCAATCACAAAAATAATTCAATCCACAACACAAGGAAGTTACGAGGTATCCCTACTTGTGTAGGACTAATCCTCTAGACTAACCGACAGTACTTCACTATGATCAATATATAATTACAGACTCGATGACTTACAATAATTGCTTCCCCACAATTCATGCAGCAGTCCCATCAATCCCTTAAAAGTGGAATCTAACCGCAACTGACTTGGCATAGCAATTCCCACTTTTCTGGCTTACCCGTCGCCTCCTTCTACGCACTTGATCACAATTTTTCACCCTTATTTACGATTTTCTTTATCGCAAGTTAATCACTTTGTTCACTTCGTCTCCAATTGCAACCGAAAACACTCCTGCAAGACCGTAAACATTTAGAATCCTAGTTCTTAAATCTGAAGAACAATATGATCTCCTATGACATGTAAACAAAACTTAAGTGGTATTTCAAAACTCTCAAAAATTGATTCTAATGTTTGGATATTTTCTACCTCAAAAAGCTGTCTAGAATCATATATTTTTGACTTTGAACAATAGTTTATATTTATAAAAAAGTATTGAAAAAGTATTGAGTCAAAATCTTTTTTAAAATAAGTTAAAATATATATATATAAAAAAAAACCTATAATAAAAATACGTGTCTAAAAATTTAGCACCAGATCAATCCAAAAAGAATTAGCCGGATTGATGCGAAAGAAAAAAAGGGGATCGATCCAAGCTTTAAAAAAGCTGCGCACTTCCTTTTCTTTTCGATCTCGATGTGGCAAGGCTAGGAAATTGGCTCGGCCCACCAAAATTAATTTCAATTGAAGCTTACGTGGTCTTCAAGAAAAGTTGAAAACTTCGAATTTTCAAGAAAAAATACTTTTCACATCGAAATCATGCTAATTAAAAATATAAACCGAACACATACACATACATGTCAAAATACAATAAAACTAGACATGATTGATAAGCTAATTATAGGAACCCATCTTGAGATACTTGACACAACGTTAATTCCTAATTTTTGGATAGAGAAATTAATTATAATAGGTAATTTCAACACAAGAATTAAATGTTGGTAATAATTCTTGTCAAACAATAATTTTTTCTTTGAACTGACTTATTGCTCACTTGAAAACCTAACAATTATCACACATTTATTCCCGCATGTATATATATTATTTTGCTAAATAATAAATTTTATTTGTACTGATTATTAACTGTATAAATAATAACCACGCGAATATCAAGAAAAAAAATATTGATTATTTAGTCAAATAATAAACTAAAAGAATATATATGTACAACACAATGCTTGTATATTAGAAATTTATATATATACATAACATATATTGAATTAAATTTTAAAATCACCTCATATGCATACATAAATATTAAGTCAAAATTAAATTCAAGGTTTCTAAACCAACTGAATCCTCACAAATGTTGGCAGGAACTAAATTAACAAAAGAGTGGATATATCACATCAATAGCAGTAAAGGTAAATAAATCAAAAAACATGTCCTAAATTCTTAAGCTTTAAAAGGTTCATGCGTAAGTGACATCCAATATACGTGTACATAACGTCACATCAACTATGTCATAATTAATATATAATATTTACCACATAAATATACACCAACATGTATACATTGAGGCATATAATATATATATAATATAAAGTATAACTAATGATGGCCACGAGACTAATATATATAGAGTGAAGATCAGGTACTAACCCCCTGATCGAACCACATTTTACCGATTCGTACGAATTGGGCATTGAATGCTAGGACCCATTGTAGCAATTGACAAGTTCTTTTCTTTTTTTCAGAAGCTAAAGCAAATAAAATTAAAAAACAAGATATTTCTCTCTCTTCATGATTTATATGAATTTTGATAGCTTATCTCTCAGGTTAAAATGCACAGTAGGTCGTGATGAAAAAAAAAAATTCTCGTGGTGAAAAAAAGAAAAGAATGAAGAGAGAGAGAGAGAGAAGAAAAGAAGCCTGGTGGTGAAGACTGAAGAGAGAGAAATATCTTGTTTTTTATTTTATTTGCTTTAGCCTTTGAAAGAAGAAAAGAACGTGTCAATTGCTGCAGTGGGTCTTGCCACTCAATGCCCAATTCGCACGAATCGGCAAAATGTGTTTCGCACCTGATCTCCGCTCTATATATATATATATATGTATGTATGTATGTATGTATGTATTAATATAACAATTTCAAGTTTATGCACAAAATCCAAGGCTTTCATATTAAATACTTCGTATGACATTGCCCCTACGTCCTTTACGTATATAAATAAACTTTAAATATGAATACAACCTAAAAAAAGGTTTCGCACGTACTGATTCAATAAATCCGTTTGCACGTAATTGAAAGAAAAAAAGAAAAATTTATACCAACAACCAGAATACATGCGGTAGGCGATATTAAAATAGTTTTCAATAATTCATAAAATCAAGAATCTGAATATATTAAATATTATATAACTCTTAATGATTCAACATAATTTTTTTCTAATACAAATTGTTGAATTTAATTCCTTAAATCAACATGTCAAATTATCAAGATTTTAATTAAAATACTTAAAATGCGTACTTGGATTTATGATAAAACAAATTTGTAAGTAAGATAATCGCTCACAATAAGAGTGCGGATCGAGCGAATGCGTAGTCTACTCAACCAAATCGCCTTATTTCTTGTAGCATTCCGTAGCTGAGCTTACGTCTCCCCTTTTGCTCAAACTACAATCATAAATATGGTTAAAAAATATTACAACTAATATCACTGTGACGTATATAGTGATAGTTAATGGTAATAAAAAATTTATACTTGACCAGTGGCGAAGCTAGCACTACAATATTTTTTTTAGCAAATTAGGTGTTAGCCCTAAATTTTGAGATCATATATAACAAGACCCAACACGTTTAACAAATTAGTGAATAATCCAATTTTTAGGATTTAACCCAATTGTATTACTTTTAGCCCAATTTCAAATTTTTTTCCAAATATTATGGCTTTATGCTCCCCATTCAAATTATATATTTTAAGAAAACTTTTTTTTTTAAAATATATTATTGGTTAAGCATATATTATATTTTTTAAGTGAGTTTTTATTTGGTTATGATTCAAATTAATGTATCTCTCCAATTAATATTACGTTACTTTAGTTGCTTTTGCTATACTATCGCCATTAGAGCATGTATCTTTGGAATAATATTCAAATTAGCAATCTCAATGTAATGGCTCCATATGCAGTGCATCGGTTTACATACAATATTGTAGTTCTACTCTTTAAATCTTAATTAACCTTTTAGAGCCTATTGGAATTGCTACAACCCTTATTTTTCTACCCCTTTCCCCAATATTAATCAAGATTTCTAGTTGATTTCCCGTTGATGGACAAAGCAGTAAGTATCATTCTGTAGTATATAACTAGTGTCTACTTTTGATATGAATATACTTTAGAGGTATTTCCTTCCGTACACAATTTTGGTTATTCGAATTCATTTTATCCACCGGGTTTGGATAGCACTTGGTGTACATTGTACTTACTATATTTTCATGGCATTTGAGATGATTACTACTTGTATGTATATAGTATACATATGGCTTCTTTATTATTTTGATATGGCATGTTGCATGTGTATTACTATATATACTTTTATAGATAAAATCCTATAGTTTCCACTAAGCCCATATTTGGCTCACTGCCATTTCTCAAATCATTTTTGCAGGTTTTATTCATGGGATGGCGCGTGTATTATATCTAGTTGCCTCTGATGACCCAGATACTTAGTAGTTATACATGATTTAACAACTTAGTCTGCTTGGACTTAGTAATTTGTCTTATATATTTAATTTGAGTTATATTGTATTGTATCAAGTTAAAGAATTTAGTTTGAATTTTATAATCAATTTATATTCGGAGTTTTAAATAAGTTATACAAATTAATTGACTACTTTACTAAAATATGGTTGGACTACGGATGAACTTTCTTCAATGATTCTGTTTGTTTGAGAAATAATTTGATAAGTATCGATTAAACAGGTTTTGATTATTCGTAAAACAGAGGAGACCATGCCGATTTTTTGTAATAATCTAAAATACACTTTCTTTTGTTTATATGTTTTTTACTCATACCACTTTAAAAATGAGTAATATATGAAAATGTTTTTCTTAAATTATAAATTTTACACCACACCCGACGGCTTCCGGGATTAATCGGATCTTGGGGATCGAAATCCCCTAATGATGTTCGGGGTGTCACAATACAGACTCATGGGTGTTATATTCAAGAGCATCATTCCACACCACGTTAAGAAGACAACTCTTTACGAGTTACACATCAAGCAATCAGGAAAGGATTTACCACGGTGATGATTAGCTATGCAACATGGTCAGCAAAGGCGAGGTATATATCAATATATAGTATAGCTAAGGTAAAAAAAAATTAAACTTGTTATTGTGATAAATTTTAATATTTGCAAGCGCACGAATCAATATATAGTATAGTTAAGGAAAATGCGAGGTCAAACACACATGTACTCAAACAGTATAGTTTACAATTATCTTGTTAACTTTTTCACTAAATTTCTAATCTAGCTAAGAAAGTTTATGAGAATCAAACAAATAAAATAAAGCAATTTAAATAAATCAAAGTAAAGCAAGTAAATTAAAGTAATGGAATTAAATTAAATAATATTAAGTAAGATAACAAAATTAATAAATTAATTGACTAGGGTTTCGAAGTCATATATTTAATATCATATTTTTTAGTATTCATGCACATAAACTCTATTCTTGTCTCGCAATAATTTAGTTTCTCGACTCTATTATTTGCGAAAAATATAATCATTTAAGTTTAATTAATATATAAAATTCAATTATAATTCTTCCATAGCCAAACTTATGTATAAAGTCAAAACAATTGCTATATCCGTCAAAGCACACCATATATTCGCTCTCAGCAAATCATATGGTGAATCCAACAAAAAATAATGAGAATCCAACTTATTTTTATCAATTAAAATTGGCATCCAACATGAAGAATTCTATTTAACATTAAAGAATTAAATTGGCATAGTTAATTAACATGAATATGTGCAATACAATTAATTAAATATACTCATCCTAACATAGGATAGAATAAATTAAATAAATACAAAATAAAAAAAATTAAAGAATACTAACTTGACATTAAATTATTTGAATAAAACAAAATTCAAATCTTCAGAGTCTTCAAATGTAATCCAACAAAGCAAAAGAAACAAATAGAATTATAAAGGAGAATAAAGAATAGTGCTCGGCACTTATTTTGCTTGGCACTTATTTTGCTTGCTGGGCTCCATTAAGAATGGCCCTGAAATATTCAATTGGACATGAGTTGCTTTAACACTTGGACTTTGACCTTTTAAATAGTTGGGTTTGTTTAATATTAATAGAAAATATATGAATGGGCGCATACAATGAATATAATAAATTTTTGCTCCTTTTAAATTGTTGTATTTTTGTCGCAATTTCAAACTCCGAGATGGTTGAATTTAAAAAAGTGCTAAATTGCAAAGTTGTATATCTCAAAATTCTCTTTGAAATAGGGTTAAGAATCGCATAATTTGGAGTTCCGGGTAAAAAGTTACGCATTCAAAAATATTGAACCACTTTAGGTGTCTTCACTTGTTTTAATTTCTTTATTTTTCTCAATTTTCTCAAATTTATTTCTAACACCTGAGAAATATTAAAAATACAAATATTAGTAATAATATATGATCTCTAAAGTAAAAATTAGCACGATAAATTATACCAATTTCTTGATACATCACTTATATGTGTGGAAGTTGAACGATATTCAACAAATCCCTGACTTCAAGAAGAATTTAATCTTTGTGTGCCAATTGGAAAAATAAGGTTATGTCAGAACCTTCAACCCTAATGCATGTAACATTTCCAAAGGTGAAATGATAGTTGTACGTGGCCAGGGACGGACTTACAATTAAAATGGAATCTAAATTAATAAAATTATAAATTTAATTTAATTGGAAAATATACTTATCAATTTTGGAAAGGTAATCTTATCAAAATTTCCATCAATTAAGGGTGGATTAACTGCAAAATATCACGAAGAGAAATGAAATCGCCCTTTCGATATGGCCGTCTTAATTACCAAGAGACTCAACGCTGATATGGAGTGGCAGTGTTGATGATCTTACCTATATATGCTACTTTCCTAAAAGAAACAGTTTCTTCTACTTAATTTGCAGGTATATATTCAACCCTCATACTCACCAGGTTTTCCATACATTATTATGTACAATTTTTTATTTTTTTTTTAAAGAAGTTCAAACTCCCCAAAAAATTCGGGCACTAAAGTGTTATATTATAAAAATAAAAAAATAAATGGAGTCTGAAAAGTCCAAATTGGGGGCACATAACTAAAAGGGAGGAGGACATGGTTTGGATCTCCATGAGGAAACGACAAAAGCAAAAATGAAAAGAAACCAATGGGCATTGTAGACCACCCACCAAAATTAAACAAACCAGCCCAAAAAGTGACCGCTAGCAAAAGAAATATACAATACAATAAAATCTATAATTAGGGAGTAAGAACATGTTCCGCCCCATTAAAGCGATCGACTTTATAGGAACCAAATCCCACCAAAATAGGGTCTTATGATCAAACTTCACTGAAGCAATAGAATATGCTACATCATTGTCCTCCCTGTAGATATACTATGTACAATTTATAATATTGCAATTGACATGGAATGTAATTTTATTGGACAAGGAAATTTCAACACAATTTAATATTTCTTTAGGCAAATTGTAATGAACATGTTTCCATATGTCAATGTTAGACTAGGAAGGGCAAGTGCACTATGATAGAGTTTATGGAACAAATGAGAAATTTTAAGGCTATATATTATAGATATCTTAAATAATTTTTATTGCCATTCATAAATTTGAACTCTCTCACTGGTAGAAGATTTGTTTTCGGGTAGCTATTAAATAACTTTAGGTGTGATTATGGTTTTGTCAATTTTAATTAATTTGGTTCACTATTTCTTATTTTACAGTATTTTCTTATTCACTTTTCTATCATCTATTTTAAAATATAACTATCGTATTAATCAAATGCATGCTTCATGTAAATAAAATCCACTCGAAAATGATAAAGTAAGGAAAAACGTATACCAAGTGTATAAATACATTTTTACGTGCAAAAAAGGAGAACTACAAATTTGTGTTCTTATAAATACATTTGGTTGTTTTGAAAAACAAGTCGGCTTGCTGTGTGTCTAAGCATATATATATATACAATCGCCCGTGCATCGCACGGGTTAGAAGCCGTTAATAATGATAATAATAATAATAATAATAATAATAATAATAATAATAATAATAATAATAATAATAATAATAATGGTGACGATGATGTGTGCTAATTATAAAAGTGTGAATTAGGGGGTAGATTTGAACTTTTATCAATTGGTTAGGAATAAATTGCACTCTTATCTTTGTTCCTAGTTAAAATCCTACTATATTTGGTATTCAGGATAGGAATTTTCGTCCTACTCATCAATTTTAGCTTTTACAATACAAGAATATCGGCAATAGTACTGTATAATTTGATTTTGCGTAAAATTTACACAATTTATATAAGTATTGGTCTTCAGCCGTCTTTTAGTTTGGCTTTTTGTGTAAAATGTGTATTCAATTTTAATATAAAAATATATTTTAATAAAATCATATATCCGAATTCTACTCATAATGACCAATAAATCAAGATCTATTATCAATATAAGATTATGTATAAATAAATTCAAGAAAAAATAATATCTAACATGAGTTGGTATTTTATTGGTTCATTCAAATTTTACACAAAAGTACACTGCTACATAATTTTTTAGACTTTAAATTTTGTGTAAAAGTGAGTTACCTAAGATTTACATAACAATTTTAAATTACCATTCAAGATGCTCTAACAATTCCAACTGTTTTGGATCTCACTAGCAACTAATGAAACTTTGTAGTGTTGGATTCATATGTTATAAATATAGCACAAACATATGTTGTTAAATAAAAAAATAAAAAATAAAAAAATAATTAAAAAACCTCGCTATTAGAGCTTGTGAACTGAAGAAATTATTTGTGCACAGCATTAGTTTGAATTTCATCATTATTTGTCATACTTCCTAGATAATTTATACTTTTCTCTTTTGTCTAGGAATATTATAAGGAGGCAATGAGTTAAATGGGTTTTCTCTATAATTATATTTAATGGAATGACACATTACATTTTTATTTTAAAAAAGGATTCTCCTTTTTTTCGCCTCCTAAAATACTCGGTCTTCTTCAATTTTTGTTTTCTACGAAAAAAGTTTAGTCACCACCATCCCCCACCACCGAAGTTGGCGACCATGGCGAAGGTGGTTAATCAGGCTTGCCAACCACCAAGGATAATGAAGTAATAAAAAATTGTAATATGGGTATAACTGACCTTCCAAAAAGGGATGTACCCTTTTAGTCAATAAAGATTGAAAATTCTCCTTATGGTTAAAACAAATTATAGATGAAGCTAGCTCTCTATCAAGTTCAAAATAAGGTGTCCTTGATTTGAATATAATTATGGAGAATGTACTTAGAATCCATTTTCTCTTTTATGTATATATAATTGTTATTATAACTTGGATTTGTATTTTATCACTGTTTCAATTGTGGTATTTTAAGTTAGTTTACTAAACTTCTAATTCTACAATAAACAGTGCAGCCCTTTAATTTAGAGTTGGAAAAGGCTTTTCTTATCTACAAATATTACCTCCTATTCTTATCGGATGGATTAAATGAGTTGTACCATTGTTGTATCTTGTGAAGGCATCACCCGTGTAATGAACCCGATTAGAATAAGCGATAAGATTTATAGGTAAGTGTAGCATTGCTCTTTGGAGTTTATATTGATGTACTAGATCAACTAGGAGTTTTATGTCTTACTCCCACGTACTGATTCTTTTGTTTAATTTTTTTATTTAGACAATGCAAAGAGAAAAGGAAGCTCATTATTCTCTCAAACTTCCCGACAAAAATTATTTGGAAAAAAAAAAGGAGAAAAGGCTAAAAGAAACCCAAGCTTTTGGCTATGAGGTTACCAATTGCTGCAATATAAATTTCGTTGCAGCGGCACTAATACTCTAGCTTTAGCCATTTTTGAGCAAGCAATGGAACCACCACGATTTTCATCATACATCAATGGTAGTAAAAAGAGAAAGAGAGACGAACCAAAAATAATTGCCTCACAAATCCCAGAGGAGATCGTTGACGAGATACACAGCAGACTCCCAGAGTCCCAATCAAGTATTTATTGCGGTTTAAGTGCGTCGATCTGTAAATGGTGGCTCTCTACAATATCAGATCCAAATTTTCGAAGGAGTGAATCAGGGTCCATATTATTCATGGTATCCAACCGTGGAACTCACACTCTTTACACTAAATATTGATGATGATCAAGTGTACGTGTGTCAATTCCTTTTTAATGACGTGGAGCTATGACCGAATATTTTTGGAGAGTTTGCCGACATATCGAATTCCTGTAATGGATTGGTACTTATATATTTTGGCAACTCTTTATTCCTGATGAATCCATCCACATGTTATGCCATCAAAGTTTTAACATTTGATAGCTCGCAAGACTATGGCTACCGTGCTATTATGGGACTTTGTTACTACACATATGCTAATGATTACAAGGCCATCTGTGAATACCTCATTTTGCGACCCCGCAAGAATCCCGAACTCTAAGAAAATGAGCACACATGCATGCAAAAGCATTCCTAGATGCATACATACTATATACATGTGATACAGGTGAAAGAAGAAAGCCGAAATGACACTCGGATGAGAAGTTACGAGAATTACCAGAAGCCGCTGGAATCAAGAACCGTCAAAACTCCTGGAAACTTGTTAAAGGAGAGTTATCCATTCCTGATCATCCTCAAACTTTGAGGGTTATTAGACATTGCTACAAGGAGCAATATACTCAAAAATCATCTCAATCCGACGGCCGGATCTCCGGGAATTCAGAAAATTGCGAGTTTACTTCGGGTAATCAAAAGACGACCTTCCCAAAGTCCAAATGAGTTCAAATTGGTCAGTAGACAGGGTATATAATGGAGAACAACATACTAAAAAATTAGATCGATACAATAATCCTTTTACCGAGAATTAAACAAATCATGTATGGATACACACCCCCAAGGGTGTGTCCCCACGACACACAATGGTGTGTGTCGTGAGGACACACTCATTAGAGGGTGTGTCCTCATGCCACATACTTGTGTGTGTCGTGGGGACACAAGCCTTTGGGGATTGTGTGTCATGAGTCACGACGGGATACATCTCAGATGCCTGAAAGAAGAAGAGTTCTAACTAGTTATGGATGAGATACATGGGGGAATGCGGACCCCACATGAGTGGACACACCCTGGCTTGCAAGATTGTCCGAAAAAGGTACTACTAGACCACCATGCAACAAGACTGTAATGACCATGTTAGAAAATGTCACCTGTGCCAGGTTCATGAAAAATCTCAGAAGCTCCCTCCAAAAGAGTTGTACACTATGATAACACCCTGGCCCTTCTCAATTTGGGAAATGGATGTCATCGGGAAAATATCACCACCGGCAAGAATTGGGCACGAATACAAATTGGTAACAATTGATTATTTCACAAAATGGGTTAAAGCATAATCGTATGCGAAGCTTAATGCCAAGAAAGTGGCAAAGTTTATCTAAAGAAACATCATCTGCAGGTATGGAATGCCGCATGAAATAGTGTCCGATAATGGAACCCACTTTGAAGGGGAAGCCAACAATATAATAGAAGAATATGAGATGCAAAGGCATAAATCATCGCCCTACAGACCCCAGACCAATGGCGCGATAGTGGCAGCAAATAAGAACCTAAAGAATTTGATCAGTAAAATGGTGAAAAGTGGGCGAGACTGGGTTGATAAACTACCATACGCGTTGTGGGGATACCACACTATCGAAAGGGTGTCTACAAACACAACACCGTTCTTGTTAACATATGGGATGGAAGTAGTACTGCCGGTTAAAATGGAAATTCTGTCACTAAAAGTTTGGCAGGGCAAGTCGTGGCCTTGAACAGATTTATCTCCAAGGCCACAAACAAATGCCACTCCTTTTTTAAGACTATAAAGAAGGCCTTCAAGTGGACAAAGAGTGTGAGCTCGGTTTTTGACGCGTCGATAATATTACGTTGTTATATAGCCCAAGTGCAGGCTCGTCAAGTTGTAATAAAGACTCGGAAGTCCGAGTGTCGAACCGCAGGGATAAGTGAAAAGGAATGGAATGGATTACGGATTAAATGGTTTTTCTGGTTTTGTAAGTTGGAAATGTTGTGAAACAACGGAAATGTAAAACATTTGTGGAAATTAATAAGAAAGCACTAAGGTAGGTGGAGGTTAGTCACGATTTAAGAGATGCGGTAATTGCAATCTCACACATACATTTCACACAAAGTTGCCATGAATGGGGGAGGTCGTGATAACTCTCAATAGCAAAGGGTGCGAAGCTAGGCAACGCATTCCCATTGAGGCTAATCCGAGATAAATATGGTAGTCCCATCGAAACAAGGTTTTAATAATAAGTATGTGTGTGAAATCTCATGGTTTAAAAGAATGAAAATTATGTAGCGAATCACCACAATGACATGTTATGAAGTTTATGGAATAAAATCACCAATTAGTCAATTATTACTTTAAAAAGACGATAACGGGTCTAGATAGCACGTAAAGTGTACAAAGCACTCAAAATATCATTAAGCAATGCAAAAACTAGATTAACGATTTTATAACTCATCTATGGAATTTAGTGACTCTTCGTAATTTCTACAACGAGGAACGAAACTCCATAGATGGGGGAGTGAGCTACAAGCTTATTAGAACCATACGAATATGTTGTATTTTCATCAATCAACAAGCACTAAACATACAAAGCATGAAAAGTCTAATCGTATAATGAAAATACCTAGAAAGCTTGTAAAATGAAGGATTTCGAAAGGAAAATGATTCACAAATATTTAACAAACTTTAAACATGGATTGAGAAATTAATTACCGAAAATTATATCGCAATCAACCTCCGTAACCTTAGTAAAAGACTACTCCATAATAAATCCAAAAACAAATATTATAGAAGAAGAAATCATTCTTACCACAAAGACTTACCAGAAGAGAAAATGAAGAACAATAATACACTTAGCTCTCCCTTCTCTCTAGAACTATTTCTATGTAAAAACATGATAAGATATATCCCCTCATCTCCTAGACTAAAAGCTAGCTAAGAGTGCACTTTAATTAATAAACAAAGCAAGGGAAAATATCTAGGAACAATAATCCCCAAAATAAGGCAAAAAGAAGGAGTTGGTGGCTGTCCCCGCTAGGCCATGATCGATCATGGCCAACCCATGATCGATCATGGGGTCCTTTTCCTGAAGGTTAATTTGCACCATGATCGATCATGGAATCCCATGATCGATCATGCTTCTGGAGTTTCTTCAAATCAGCATTCTTGAGAGCTTTTGGCTAGCACTCGATCAATTCTTTCAAGGCCATTGCATCCTATGCCTATAAACACAAAGAAACACAACTAAAGCACACCTAGCGGGACAAAATTAGATACCAAACTCGCTAAGACACTAATCTCAAAATAAGTGGATAATTAAGAAGAATTAATGAAGCAAACGCGTCAAGCAACTCCGAGAGAGAGCTTATGTATGACAATATTATGCGTTTATCAACTCCCCTTAACTTATCTCTTGCTAGTACCTTAGCAAGACAAAAAGTATATAATTACAAAGAATTAATAAGCTATACAAAAAGTTGTTAACTTCTAAGTTCCCAAAGAAGACGAGTTGCATCTCGTGAAGGTTTTCAAAAATGATACCTACAAACATTAGAAATTTGATCATGATGGATGATGAGAATGATGATTCAAGTTTCAATTTGCAAAGCAAGAGGCATTACTATCAACTTTCCAGAATGATGGATTTTTGAATGATCATCTAATTTGCCTATCTCCTTTAGAACACAATTCCATATTCTCCAATGCTCACATACTAGATTTCGATTCAAGCAATTCAATATAAACACAAAGAGTCATAATCATTTGAGAAGGAAGAGAGAACTTTTTCAAAAACAAAAGCTCCAAGATTTGTCGATTCTAAGCACTTTCTTTATCTTTTACTTGGAAATTTCGCTAAATTAGATCAGGGCGGTTTTCATCTCTATGGGGGGCAGCGGTCTCACTTAAGAAATTTACATAACTTGTTCATTCATTGGAGCTCAAAGGAAGCTATTCACCCTTTCCCATATGGTAACCTTTACCCATCCGTAATATTAGACAAAGAGACTTTAAGATTTAGTCAAGTGAAGCTTTAAGTTAATATTAGGATAAAAGTCATCCAAGTTATCAAAGTGCTATGCTTTTGTCCTCTCATTGGAGGATCTTTTCGAAAGAGCTTCCATCATTTTTGGACAAAAATTCCTCTTCTCTTAATGAAAATCAATCTAGGTGTTATTACCGAATTGGAAACAACCAAATCAATTTAGCATGTAGAACAGGCAAATATGTCGGGATATGAGACTAAGTAGAGCAAGGCAATTTAGATTATCATTCAAATTCCTATCTAGATCAAAGATTTCATGCCAAAAGCCAATGAAACAATAGTCTTCATTTGAACAAAAACTCAATCAATCATCAATTTTCAAACTTCCCCAAAAAAATTTGAATCTTGAAACACATCTCTTCTACTCATGGAAATAGACAATAGCAAGCCAAAACAATGTAACACAAAATAATCACATACCCCCCTCAACTTGAAAGAAACATTATCCTCAATGAAAAGAGAACAAGAAAATGCACGGAAGGGTTACTTTGGCTTTGCTTTCCATGAGACAAAAATAAGAGACAAACAACAACTATACACAAAACGGGTTAGAATTAGAATTCAAAAACAAGAACCATAACATTCAACCATTAAAACCAAGTTCTAACATTAGCATCAAGTCTGAATTCTAATACAACCCAAAAGAAATAAAATTAAGCATAAAAATAACTACTTAAAGAGTTTCCAGGATTAACGAAAATCATCACATGTCGGGAGGTGGGGGTGGTGGGAAACGACCGTACAACGCCTCGAACTGCTGGCGTATGAACTCTTGCTGAGTCGCCATCTGTGTTGCAACTCGTGCCTCAACCTGAGCTGCAATGTCCGCCTCCAAGTGATCTTGACGCAATTGCATAATCTCAACCCTCTCATTTATGCTCATGAAACCCGGTTTGCATCATGGCAGTCATCTGTTCGAACTGCTCTCTCATGAACTCCCTATTGTCATCTACCGGCCCAGAGCTTCCCCATCTTCTACGCCTCGAGGGACCGGGAATATCCGCTCTTGCTTCTTCTGCCCCTTCTTCTTCGTCATCACCCGGTGGTGGTGCAGCTGTGGAAGAACTCGGCCGGTTCCTCAATTGACCAGCGGCTCGAGTTTGGGTAAATCGGTTAAGTGGTGCTCGATGCATTTTCTTCAAATCCTCATCCCTTTCATTCACTCCCGCTCGCAAACACACCCGAGTGATCAACGACCCAAATTTGATTGTTTCATTATGGGCGACCAAGTCTATCATTCTCGCAATTTTCCCAATGATATGACGAAGCAAACAACAACGTTTGTTTGTTGCAATAGCGTATAGTACATACGCTTGAGAAGGGTATAGGTGCTGGATATGAGAGGTTGGATCCAAGGCATTGGCAATTACTAGCCACAACGTCCTAAGGCAATCATGTAAGTTGCTCCTATCAAATTGAGTTCCAATCCATTCCATGGGTCTACAGGCTAGAAATGAGGCTAGATCATTAGCCGATGGCTTTACATTGGGGGTACCATCCGAATAAGGGAGGTCATGGGCATTGTGTAGCAAAGCCGGGATGCCCGTGACCTCACTCAACACATTGAGGTTAAAATGGACCGTTCTCCCTCGAACATGAGCAACATATGCGTACGTGGTATTTGGAACTGGAATTAAACTTGCAATAAATTCACGACAAATGGAGAGATTACATTGAGTACCTTATTCACGCAAGTAGTTAATCCATTCCGGATTTCGCTCAAACATTGCTCATTGGGGGAAATCGTCCAGCGTACAGATGTAGACTGGCCTCTCTATCACTACCGTCCTTGACTTGAAGGCGTAATTCCACCAATCGAATTCTTGGCGGCTTCAGAATCCGCGATTGCCACCCTTTGCGGCTTGAATGTCAACCGGCTTAGTGGGAGGGTTAGAGGAAGCCATAAAGGAGTAATGTGATGCTTTAGAGAAGGTAGAGATGAGAAATTTTGAGATTTGGGGAGTTAGGGCTCGAAATTTGTGTGAAAAGAGGGAAAAGGGGATTTTGAGATGGGTTTGGCAACGGGGCTTGAAATTGGAAGATTTGATGATTGATTCTAGGTGGGGAAGGATGGAAATGGTGTTTGGGGAGGTTTTAGGAAGAATGGGGGAGAAGGGGCTAGGGTTTGGAGAGGATTTGGGTTGAGGGGAATGAGAAATGAGGGTTTTAAAAACGGCTCCCCTGTTTTAATACGGGACCATGATCGATCATGGTCAACCCATGATCGATCATGGGTCATTCTGCCCAACTAATTTTTTTGAACAATGATCGATCATGGTCTGACCATGATCGATCGTGCTGCCCACTGTCCAACTCCTTAACTTCCATGATTAATCATGCTAGACCCATGATCGATCATGCCTTTCACTCCTGAAAAAAATTTCAACCATGATCGATCATGGTTAGGGCATGATCAATCATGGACCAATTTGCCAGAAAATTTTTTCTTGCTCTCTATGCACTACAACACCTCATGGCTCCCCTCAACTTGATCGTTCATTCCCAATGACACCCTAATTTTTGATATCAATTCCTAAAATTCAAAAAATACTAACAAAAACATTATTTACACAATTGACTGATGCTTGTTAGGCATAAGTCGGGTCTTCGAGAGGGGTGGACTCCTCTCGAGGTGAGTATTCCAAAAACGGCTGAAGGTGTTGTCCGTTCACTTTAAACATAAAGCTGATTTTGGGATCCTCAATTTTCACAGCCCCAAAAGGGAATACATGGCGGACAATGTGTGGGCCGGTCCAACGAGACTTCAACTTTCCCGGGAAGAGATGCAGACGAGTATCATAAACAAGAACTTTGTGCCCAAGTTTAAATTCTTTTCTCAATATGGATTTATCATGAAAAATTTTAGCACGTTCCTTGCTTATCCTTGCATTGTCGTAAGTATTTCTTCTTAATTCCTCAATTTCATCTATTTGTAACTTACGGTCAAGCCCGGCTTCTTTTAAATCACAGTTAACCATCTTAGTTGCCCAGTATGATTTGTGCTCCAACTCTACTGGCAAATGACATGGTTTTCCGTACACAATGCGATAAGGAGACATATCTAGAGTTGTTTTATACGCAGTACGGTAAGCCCAAAGTGCATTGGTCAGTCTTAACGACCAATCCTTGCAGTTCGGGTTTACCGTTTTCTCTATAATCTGTTTGATCTCCCTATTTGCCAACTTGGCTTGACCGTTAGTTTGAGGGTGATAAGTGAGCGATACTTTGTGGTTTACACCGTACTTTTGCATTAATGATTGAAAAGGTCTATTGCAAAAGTGAGTACCGCCATCACTTATTATTGCTTTGGGAGTGCCAAAACGTGCAAGAATGTGTTCTTTCAAAAATCGGATCACCACTTTGTGATCATTTTTCTTGCACGCTTGGGCTTCCACCCATTTTGAAACATAATCTATGGCAACTAAAACGTAAAGATTACCGTAGGAGGATGGGAATGGTCCCATAAAATCGATGCCCCAGCAATCAAAGATTTCAATCATCAAGATTGGGTTGAGTGGCATCATATTCCTCTTAGAGATCCCTCCAAGCATTTGGCATCTTTGGCATGCCTTGCAAAAGTGTTGTGCGTCCTTAAAAAGCGACGGCCAGTACAGTCCGCTTTGCAAAATCTTTGCGGTGGTCTTCTTTGCTGAGAAGTGTCCTCCGCAAGCCTCAGAATGGCAGGAGGACAGAACTCTCTCCACTTCTTCATCTGGGATGCACCGTCGGATAATCTGATCCGCACAATACTTAAACAGGTACGCTTCATCCCAGTAGAATCGAGTCACTTCGCTCAAGAATCTTTTTCGGTCTTGTGCGCCCCATGACTTTGGTATCTTGTCGGTTGCAAGATAATTTACAATGTCTGCATACCATGGGAGTGTCGAGATTGCTAATAACTGCTCGTTTGGAAATGAATCTTGGATCGGGCTTTCTTCAATGGTGTTCGTAAAAGTGAGTCGAGACAGATGATCGGCCACCACGTTCTCGACTCCCTTTTTATCCTTGATACTTTAATGGAATTCTTGCAACAAGAGTATCCACCTAAGAAGCCGCGGCTTGGCATCTTTCTTTGTGAACAAATACTTCAACGCCGCGTGATCCGTGAAAATAACAATGGGTGATCCTATCAAATAGGATCGAAACTTATCCAAGGCGAAGGCAATTGCCAGAAGCTCTTTCTCTGTTGTGGTGTAATTCATTTGTACATCATTCAAAGTCCTACTCGCATAGTATATTACACTCGGTTTCTTGTCTTTCCGTTTACCAAGAACCGCTCCAACCGCATAATCGCTCGCGTCACACATGAGCTCGAAAGGCAAGCTTCAGTCCGGTGTCTGCATAATCGGTGCAGTGGTGAGCATATGCTTCAGAGAAATAAAAGCTTCTTCGCACTTGGCATCCCATTCAAATGGTGCGTCCTTGAGGAGTAGATTACACATTGGCTTGGAAATGGAACTGAAATTCTTGATGAACCTCCAAAAAACCCCGCATGTCCTAGAAATGATCGGACATCTTTTACATTCTTGGGTGTCGGAAGTTTGGCGATCAATTCGATTTTTTCTTTGTCCACTTCAATTCCTTCTGACGAAATGATGTGCTCCAAAATGATTCCCTTGGTAACCATAAAATGGCACTTCTCCCAATTCAACACCAATTGTTTTTCCACGCATCTTTCCAAGACCTGTTCTAGGTTAGTCAAGCAATTGTCGAATGACTTACCATAGACGGTTAAGTCTTCCATAAAAACTTCCAAAGTCCTTTCCACCATATCGCTAAAAATACTTAGCATACATCGTTGGAAAGTGGCCGGTGCATTACATAGACCAAAGGGCATTCTTCGATAAGCGAAGGTACTATAGGGACATGTAAAGGTGGTCTTCTCTTGATCATCTAGGTCAATTTCAATTTGATTGTACTCGGAAAAACCATCGAGGAACGAGTAATATTCATGGCCCGCTACCCTTTTTAGAGTTTGATCCAAAAAGGGGAGTGGGAAATGATCTTTACGAGTTGCCTCATTGAGTTTACAGTAGTCAATACCCATTCGCCACCCGGTGGTGACTCTTTGTGGAATCAACTCGTTTGATTCGTTCTTGACTACCGTAAGACCCGATTTTTTCGGTAGCACTTGAGTTGGACTGACCCATTTACTATCCGAGATTGGATAGATGATCTTTGCATCTAACAATTTTAACACCTCGTTCCTAACCACTTCTTGCATGTTAGGATTCAATCGGCGTTGAAATTGCCTTGATGTTTTCGCCCCATCCTCTAAGTAAATTTTACGTGTACAAATTAATGGGCTTATTCCTTGGAGGCCGGCAAGAGTCCAACCAAAAGCTTTTTTATATTTACCAAGCAAATGAACTAACCTTACCTCTTGGTCATCCGAAAGTTCGAACGAGATGATGACGGGGTAAGTGTCTGAAGCTCCCAAGAAGGCATACTTCAAGTTGCTAGGCAATAGCTTGAGATCCATTTGTCCTTCAAGCTTTTTGGTGGACGATGGTGTGTTTTCCTCTTTCTCCAAGAATTCACCCTGTTTGTCACACAAGGAAAACACTTGCATACAATCCTTGGGTTCATCGAAAGTGGTTAGATAACCTTCTGTTGACTCCGATTTGAAGTTTGCCACAAAGTGGTCTTGGATGCATGATTCTATCATGTTCACGTGTTCACTTTCCTCTTCATCATCGTGATCTCTTTGATTGCTCAAAGAGAACACGTTTAGCTCCAGAGTCATGTTTCCAAAGGCTAACTTCACTATTCCATTCTTGCAATTTATTATAGCATTAGAAGTAGCAAGAAATGGTCGTCCAAGGATAACCGAAATCTCCTTAGCGGGATTCGACACGGGTTGCATGTCGAGGATGATAAAATCGACCGAAAAATAAAACTTGTCGATTTGGACAAGTACATCTTCGACTATCCCTCTTGGGATTTTAATGGATCGGTCCGCTAATTGGATTGTAACCCTCGTGGGTTTCAACTCACCCAACCCCAATTGTTGATATACCGAATATGGGAGCACATTCACACTTGCTCCCAAACCTAACAACGCATTTTTGATCCTACAATTTCCTATGACACATGAAATTGTGGGACAACTGGGGTCTTTGAACTTGGGGGCCCTCATGCCTTGCATGATGTAGCTCACTTGCTCCGCCATGAAGGCCTTTTTCTTGACATTCAATTTTCGTTTTGTAGTACATAAGTCCTTGAGGAACTTAGCATACGAAGGTATTTGCTTGACCGCGTCAAGTAATGGAATATTGATTTTCACTTGCCTAAAGACATCCAAAATCTCGGTATTAGTTTGGATGGTTGGTTTAATCTCTCAGAAAATGGGACTTTGATCCCATTTTTTATTTTTTCGAGATCTTCCTTTCCTTGTTTCTCTTCCTCTCTTTTCTTTTCTTCACTCACAACCTTCTCAACACTCATAGGCTCAACTACGTCCGCCACCTTGGGGGTTTTAGGGACAATAGTTTTGTCTACCTCCTTCCCACTCCTTAGAATTGTGATAGATTTGAGTTCTTCTAACTTGGTGCTAGACTCCCCTCCCTCTATGACTTGAACTTGGCCTCTAGGATTAACTAAAGGTTGAGATGGGAAATTTTCCTTTCTCTTGGGTAGCTAGGGCGGTGGTGAGTTTAGACATTTGTGTTTTTAACTCACCCACATCACGATCCATTTTGTCCCCAAATGATCTCAACAGAGCTTCCAAGTTTTGGTTGAGATTTTGACTTTGAGGTGGAGCAAAAGAGTTTTAAGGTTGTTGTTGCCTTTGGTTTTGATGATATTAGTTGTGGTTCTGACCTTGATTTCCTCCCCAACTAAAATTGGGGTAATTCTTCCATCCCTCATTGTACCTTTAAGAATAATGGTCGTTTTGGTTTCGATTTTGGTTGTACTGGTGCAAAGCATTGACTTGGGCGGGATTTTTGAGGACTTCCCAAAAAGCGGGAATGGTACGGCAATCCTCGGTAGTGTGTCCCGAATTTTCGCAAATGACACAAAACTGACTTGAGGATACCACATTGACCTCTCTAAGGCTTATTTGCCTCCATTGCCTCTACTTTCTTAGACAATTGGAATAATCTCGCACCCATGTCATCCTCGTTGGATACTTGGTACAACCCACCCCTTCCTTGAGTTTTGGCTTTGGGTTCCTCGGTATAGGTGTTCCAATTTTGGGCACCTTCCGGTAATTCATCAAAATATAGCAAAGCCTCATCGGAATTCTTACTCAAGAATTGACCATAACACATGGTCTCGACAAACGTATGCATATCAGGGGTGAGAGATTCATAGAAAAAACTAACAAGGCTCCAAGTTTCGTGACCATGATGAGGGCATGCGTTCAAAAGTTCCTTGTATCTTTCCCAACACTTATAAAAACTTTCATTTTCTTTTGGCGAAAAATTTGATATCGCCCTTCTTAAAGCATTGGTTCTATGAATGGGAAAGAATTTTTTAAGAAACTCCGCTTGAAGCTCTTGCCAAGACCGAATTGATTGCGGTCTTTAAGCATTAAGCCAAATTTCTCCTTTATCTTTAAGGGGGAAAGGAAAGAGTTTTAATCGCATAACATCCTCGTCTGTATTTGCCTCACGAAATGTGGAGCAGGCTTCTTCAAAGTCTTTTAAATACAAGTATGGGTTTTCAGAATCCATACCATGAAAAGATGGGATATGTTGAAGCATACCCGGCTTGAAAGAGATAGCACCGGCTTGGCCGGTGGGAAGTACGATGCATGAGTTCGAAGTTGCCCGAGGCGGTTGAAGGTAGTCCCTCATTGTCCTAACCAAAGGAACATTGTTGGCACCTTACCCTTCGTTATCGCTTTCATAATCCGCCGCTCTACCTTGATTTGCCATTCTTGGTGAATGGGGAGGGCTTATTCGGATGTCCACGAACAATTGCCTTTGCATAGGCTAGGGAACACTTGTTCAAGTGGCTCCTTGGAACTCTACAAAATCAAACAAGAATAAGAGAGAAAAATAAAATAATTAAATGGAGAGATACTTACAAAGATTGGGTTTATACAAAACTTGGAATCTGCCTTTTGCCTTATTCCCCGGCAACGGAGCCAAAAACTTGACGCGTCGATAATATCGCGTTGTTATATAACCCAAGTGCAGGCTCGTCAAGTTCTAATAAAGACTCGCAAGTTCGAGTGTCGAACCACGGGGATAAGTGAAAATGAATGGAATGGATTACGGATTAAATGGTTTTTGTGGTTTTGTAAGTTGGAATTGTTGTGAAACAATGAAAATGTAAAACAATTGTGAAAATTAATAAGAAAGCACTAAGGCAGGTGGAGGTTAGTCACGATTTAAGAGATGCGATAATTGCAATCTCACACATACATTTCACACAAAGTTGCCATGAATGGGGGAGGTCGTGATAACTCTCAATAGCAAAGGGTGCGAAGCTAGGCAACTCATTCCCAGGTTAAAGCTATATCAAGAGAGAATATCACAAAATTACACCATAGATGAAGCCATCATATGTATCTTTTTAGCCGAGGGTGCGAAGCTAGGCAACTCATTCCCATTGAGGCTAATCCGAGATAAATATGGCAGTCCCATCGAAACAAGGTTTTAATAATAAGTATGTGTGTGAAATCTCATGGTTTAAAAGAATGAAAATTATGTAGCGAATCACCACAATGACATGTTATAAAGTTTATGGAATAAAATCACCAATTAGTCAATTATTACTTTTAAAAGACGATAATGAGTCTAGATAGCACGTAAAGTGTACAAAGCACTCAAAATATCATTAAGCAATGCAAAAACTAGATTAACGATTTTATAACTCATCTATGGAATTTAGTGACTCTTCGTAATTTCTACAACGAGGAACGAAACTCCAAAGATGGGGGAGTGAGCTACAAGCTTATTAGAACCATACGAATATGTTGTATTTTCATCAATCAACAAGCACTAAACACACAAAGCATGAAAAGTCTAATCGTATAACGAAAATACCTAGAAACCTTGTAAAATGAAGGATTTCGAAAGGAAAATGATTCACAAATATTTAACAAACTTTAAACATGGATTGAGAAATTAATTACTGAAAATTATATTGCGATCAACCTCCGTAACCTTAGTAAAAGACTACTCCATAATAAATCCAAAAACAAATATTATAGAAGAAGAAATCATTCTTACCACAAAGACTTACCAGAAGAGAAAATGAAGAACAATAATACACTTAGCTCTCCCTTCTCTCTAGAACTATTTCTATGTAAAAACAAGATAAGATATATCCCCTCATCTCCTAGACTAAAAGCTAGCTAAGAGTGCACTTTAATTAATAAACAAAGCAAGGGAAAATATCTAGGAACAATAATCCCCAAAATAAGGCAAAAAGAAGGAGTTGGTGGCTGTCCCCGCCAGGCCATGATCGATCATGGCCAACCCATGATCGATCATGGGGTCCTCTGCCTGAAGGTTAATTTGCACCATGATCGATCATGGAATCCCATGATCGATCATGCTTCTGGAGTTTCTTCAAATCAGCATTCTTGAGAGCTTTTGGCTAGCACTCGATCAATTCTTTCAAGGCCATTGCATCCTATGCCTATAAACACAACGAAACACAACAAAAGCACACCTAGCGGGACGAAATTAGATACCAAACTCACTAAGACACTAATCTCAAGATAAGCGGATAATTAAGAAGAATTAATGAAGCAAACACGTCAAACGACTACAAGAGAGAGCTTATGCATGACAATATTATGCGTTTATCAGTTTTTAATAGGTCAAGCAATACCTTACCGCCGAGGTCTTTTGCCTTTACCTTAATGTTTCATAGACTGACGTCAAGTCGGCCCTCATGAGAAACGAGGAGAGGGCACAACTTCCCGTCTATTACACAAGCAGAGCCGTTCACTCCGCTGAGCTTAACTATCCTAGATTAGAGAAGTTGGCCTACGCTCTCCTCATCACCTCCAAGAAACTGAGGCCTTACTTCTAGGTGCATGCCATTAATGAGCTCACATATCAGCCTTTGCGAAGGATCCTTGATTAGCCAGACCAGTCGGGAAGATTGGCCATCTAGGCTGTAAAGCTCGGGTAATTCGTGATTAGCTACAAGCCAAGGGTGTCGCTTTAGGTGCAAGCAGTGGCATATTTCATAGCCAACTTCACCTACAGGAAAGAATAGGTCGTTCAACCACTAGCGCTCTTACCACTTGTGGACCCAAACACCTCGACTCTTACCACCTTGATGAACCTATTGCTAGAAGTGCCTATATGGATATTGCATGCTGATGGAGCTTCCAATTCAAAAGTTTCTTATGCTGGTCTGGTACTAATCACCCCTGAAGCCAACACTCTGAAGATAGCCCTCACAGTTCTCTTTAAGGCATCGAACAACAAGGCAGAATATGTGGCCATCATAGCAGGTCTGAGAATAGGTAGGGATTTGAGGGCAAAACATATGGTGATTTACAACGATTCAGCAGTTGTAGTGGGCCAGATACTTGGCCGCAACATGGCCAAAGAGAATCACATGGCCGCATAACTGGCTAAGGCTCAAACAGCAGTTCTGAAACTTACGAATACAGTCTTCATCAAGGTTCCACGAGCCCAGAATAATAAAGCACATCGCCTGGAAAAATTGGCTTCGGCCTCAGAAGTACCTAGCATTGTCCATATTGAGTACTTGGAGAAGAAAGCCATTGTTGAGCTCGAGGAGTTAGATACAGCTCCAATACAGGTCTGTAAGTGATGGATTGATCCAATACTAAGCCACCTCACAAGTGGAGCTCTCCTCGAAAATAAAAAGATAGCCAAAAAGATCAAGTACATCTCTAAGCAATATATGGTCATTGAATCAACTCTATACAGAAAAGGGTACGTCTTCCCTTTCTTGCTCTACCTACACCACCACCAAGCTCGGACAACTTTGTTAGAAATCCATGAGGGGTTGTGTGGTGGACACCTAGCAGCTCGATCATTGGCCATCAAAGTTGAAAGACATAGATACTTCTGACACACGATCTTACAAGACGCTAAGGAGCTTGAAAAGAGATGCGACAAGTGCTAGCAATTCGCTAACATCCAATAACTCTTATCAGAGCTCATGACTTCGGTTAGCAGCCCTTGGCCTTTCTCGCAATGGGGTATAAACATAGTTGGTCCTTTTCCCCTAGGCAAATGACAAACCGAGTTTCCAGTTGTTTCCAAAAATTACTTCACCAAATGGGCTGAGGCAGAGGCACTAACCACCATTACCACTACAAAGATCCAGAACTTCGTGTGGAGGAACATCATTTGCTGTTTTGGTCAACCAAAGGTGCTGATCACTGACAACGGTAAACAGTTCGATTATGACCTCTTCATAGACTTCTGTGAAGGTTACGAAATAGAGAATCATTACAGCTTGCCTACCCACCCTCAAGCAAATGGTCAAGCCGAAGTCACCAATAGAATCTTTTTGAGCTCGTTGAAGAAGAGACTTGACAATGCCAAGGGAAATCGGTCTGAAGAACTCCCATCAGTTCTATAGGCTTGCAAGACCACTATCAGAGGTTTAACGGGTGAAATTCCTTTCTCTCTGACCTATGGAACTGAAGCAATAATTATAGTAAAAATAGGGGTACCCACACACAGAATCAACCACCATGATCCAGCTCCAAATGACGAAGGTCTGGTGGCCAACTTAGACCTCCTTAAAGAAAAAAGAAAGCAAGCTCGAATCAAAGAAGATGCCTACAAAAGGAGCATGGTTAGGAGCTACAACAAGAGGGCCAAACATTGAAGCCTCAATGTGGGTGATTTGGTGCTTCGTAAAGTCATCCTAGCTATAAAGATCACTGAGCATGGAAAACTTGCTGCCAAATGGGAAGGTCCATATGTGGTAACCAAGGTCAGCAGACCTAGCACCTACTACCTCAGAACCATAAATGGCATGTGGAGCTCACGAGGCCCTGGAACATAAAGCACCTCAAGAGATACTATCCTTGAGACCAAACTGTTTTAAATTTGTTATTATTATTTTTATTGTGAATTTAATTTTATTTGATTTACAGTTTAAGCTGCTGCCATATTTTTTGCCTTAATTAACTGTTTTAGTTATGGAATTACAAAATGGATTTGTATAGGAAGTGCGATATTTAGGAATCGCTAGTACTTTTCTTGATTGAATATTGATGTTCTGCAAGTATACTACAGATGGAAGTTATATGGAAACTCCTGAGAAAGGAATGATAATTGGAGGTGATATATATTCAGGTTATGATTGCTATCTACTTATTTTTCTTTTCTTTTTTTAAAGAACCCAAAAATTTCCTTCCAAAGTGACTTGATTGTTATTTTTCACATCAAACAAATTTTACGTCCACAATAATCCTTTCCCTCTCTCATTGAAGCACCAAAATATTATGAAGTTCTTCACTTCTTGCAATCATACTTCTAAGAAAAACATCAATTTTGTTACTAAGATGTTGACTTCTGGTACCCTAAGGTAGTGAGTGTTAAAACTAATGTTGCAAATCATAAATATGTGCTTTTTTTCAAATTTTGATTTGTGCGCTTTTGATAATATTTAAATTTAAAATGTGGGTTGTATTCTGTTTTAAATTTTGATTGTTAGGTGTTTGACACTTTTCAATTTTAAGATGTGGGTACTGCTCATACGTGTATTTAGTTTTAATTTGTGGGTGTTTGATATTTTGCAATTTGGAATACGGGTTATGTTAATATGTATGTTTTTAAGTCTTGATTTTTGGGTGTTTAATATTTTTTCATTTAAGAATGTGGGATTTTATAATTTTGTCGCTACTTTGTAGGTATAGGCAAAAGCACAAGAGAGTGAACATTAGTGTAGTGAAGCATTCGTGTAGGCAAATCTTGAGAGATATTCTCTATCTCCATAGCCATGATCCCCCTGTGATCCATAGAGATCTCAAGTATGATAATATCTTTGTCAATGGAAACCAAGGGGAAGTTACAATTGGCGATCTTGGCCTTGCGGCTATCTTCCGAAAATCACATGCTGCTTATTGGGTTGGCATTGTTCTTGCTCATTTAAAGTACCCTCTAATTTTTATACGAAATGCTTTTAGTAGAAGCTTAAGTAATTGACATAAAAGCGAAACATCTGAAAGGATGCTTAAGTTGCGAAGGATAAATATAACTAATGAGAAGGACAACTAATCCCCATTTCATTCATCTAAATATGTGTGTCAATGTAATTTGTTACAATCTTCTCTCTCTAGAGCGTTGTTGATATTGAAGCCATAAAACTAATGATAATTATAGTTGGGATGGAAATCGAACTCTACTTGAGCGCATTATCTAAATAGTTAAATCATATATACTACTTGATGATATTAATTTGTTAGTGTATTTTGTACTATGTGTATATATATACGAATCTCGTATCACATGTGACTAAGAAAGGATAGATAAATAGCAATTCACCGATAAACTTTGTCCTGATTAGATAGATAGATCAACAATACTGCTAAAACCCATCTATATCTCTATCTCTTTCATCCTCTTAAGTCACAAAGCTCCTACCAAAAAAGTTTAGAGTTGTACTGAGAGAGACCGATAGTGTCTCTGCATATTTGTGAGAAGGACAGAATTAAGTGAAGTAAGTAGTCGGACTGTAACACCCCCGCCTTAATTGACAGGATAACACATGTAATTAAGACCTGGAGTGTTACTAAACCATTTTAGATTAACCAAAATGGGTGTATAATTGTATATACATAAAAAAACTCAAATAGTAAATACCATACATACATGTATATAACCGTTATACAAAACAAATTAAGTAAAGCTAAGATAATATACAATACTTTGGGCTAACCGTGGCTTCCCGTAAGAACATATACATGACAAAAACAATTCCGTATTAGAGCCATCTATCTCGCTCCCTCTACTTCATCCTTGATCCTGTCCTCTTTTTATCCTTATGGGACTCGTGAGTACTTATAATATTTTTAAGAAACGAGGTGAGCTACACGCTCAATAGGGGTGAATAATTACAAAATTATCTTATGTAAAACAAATTTTAGTTTCAAACTATATGTTCAATAAACAATGCATGCATATGCCAATGCAGGTTACCTCCTTGGTGTCAACCATAAAGCCACATAGCCAAAATACCTCAATACTGAACCAGAGTATAACATGGGCCTGACTGCCCGAGAGAATAATCTGATAGTGATCATAGATTTGCCCATTGGCCTCGGGGAATATTAATTAATTATAACCGAGTCGACGACAAGTCCATTAATAACATCATAACAACAAAATCATCAGTGCCTTACTGTTGTCTAGATTTTCGTGCTACTCACCGATGGCTCTAGACAACCGACGCTTTGTTGCCCCCGGAGGTTTAGGGATTTTCAATCCAAGGGCACCAGGCCCTATTTATTTCCATACCGGCAGGCACAAATTAATACAAAATCCCTTCACCATCGAAGGGTCACAATATAACCATATCCAAATCCATATCAAGATCATTCCAATTCTAGAATAACATAATGATCTCATCAAGCCGCCATCATCATGAATAAAAGTTATATGCCTAATAGAATGGGCCATAAAAATAAGCCAAATACGCCAAAAGATCTCTAAGTGTCTGGTTAACACAATAATGATATATATAGTATGCCAACATGCTATTTCATGAATACACCATGCAATCTATGCCATATCCACTCAAATAAATCCCATTCCAAATCTCTTGGTATGTATAAACCATCAACAAATCCATTTTTCCAGCAAACAACATTCGCACAACCAAGAGATACCTTAGATAATTCAGATAACACTTTACAACAAGTGTGTATGGCATATATTGCCTCAAATCATGCAATCACGGCTTTATAAATCATAAAAATACCATAACCTTACTTATGTTCAAATTTCTCAATTAAACACAAACTAAACACCACAATTATTGAGAAATAAAATCATAATATTAGGTTTCAAAAGCAAGAAAACCTTTACCTCAAGTTATTAGCGAAGAAGAGGAAGGAAAGTTGATGATTTAAGCCCTTCCCAAAGGATTCCCAAGGAAGAAGATGATGAATAGTGGGTTAGAAGAGGATTTGAGTGATTTGAAGCTGAAATCTTCGACCGAGGATGAAAAATTGGCAAAAATCGCTTAAGAACTCCTCTATCTCTCTCTAGAACCCTCTAAAAACTTGTGGGAGGTTTGGGTCAAAAAATGAGAGAAAAAGTGGATAAAATGCACTTAAAACGAGTTAAAGTCGGTGTACTGTTCCGGATGGCGGATCAATATGCCAAAAACAGAGTACCGGTCCGCAGTGTAAAATTTTTTCAATTTTTATATGTTGAACCGGTATGCAGAAACCAGCATACCAGTTTGCAGCCAAAATTTTTCACAAAATTCATACGTCAGACCGGCATTCCAAAAACCCAATACAGGTCTGCCAGTAAACTTTTTCCCATTTTGTTTTGGCCATAACTTCTCGCTCGGTACTCCGATTGAGACAATCTTTATATGCATGTAAAGGTAATTCAGAGATCTATAATTTTCGGTTGGAACTTTTCTCCAAATTATGGACAAAAAAATTTCTGAAATTGCAAATTCCACACAATAATAACTTAATACAACTTAATTAACATCAACTTAATTACAGGATGTTACATGGACCTTGCTGGAATAGTTCATGAAAACAGTGCCGTAGCAAAAGCCTATTTCACTCTGCATTTTGAGGTACTATTTTTTTCTCCTACTACTTTTTAACGTTGTTTTCTGTTTGCTTTAAGGGATTTGTTGTTTAGTCAAAATATGGCTTATTTATTATTTTTTAACTATTCCATTTGTTTCAAATCGGTTTTGCTAATTTTGGACACTTACCCTCCTTTCATATATTAGTTTGAGGCAATTTGACCCAACTTGATCTAAATTAATTGCCTCCAGGGGAAGCAACTGACGACTAGGAAACAGATGCTTAATTAATTGTCATAAAAGTGCAACACATAGAAGCTTGATAGTGGAGCACGACTAGGAAAACTTTGATAACAAATTATCATTTTCATAGAATTTATTAATTTTTAAATTTTACTTCAATTAGGTAAATCAAAGTTCATGGCTCCGGAAGTGTATGGAGAGGAATACTATGAATTATTTGACACTGAAAATATTGTATTTCTTTTTGGTTTTGGGATTATAGCTATTGATTATATGCATATTCTGTATGTGTGGCTAGTTGTTATTAGGTTGATTGGTTGATCTTGTATTTCTTTTTGGTATTTGGGATTGAGATTACATAAATATATTACATAAATTATTTGGAAATTCAAATTTTTCCAAATTTTGTTTTTTAAATGTCCCTAACAATTTGTCAAGGTCCAAAACCGTGACATTCACAAAAACTATACCGTTTACAAACCGAAACAGATGATGAAAAAAAGATATATTTAATACATTTTTATGGTTAAAAACACAAATTGTCTCGGTTTAAAACCGAGATATATTTATGAATTGACTCGATTCTCAACCGTCACAAAGTTTCACCCTTTGTCTCGGTTGTAAACCGTGACATTATTGCCTATTTACCTCCCACCATATTGCTTTAAATGACCGTTACAATGCTCCATTGGTTCGGTTATGAATCGAGACACATTTGGTTGTCACCGGTCAAAATGTCACGGATTAAAACCGTGACAATGCTCCATTGTCACGGTTGTAGAATGTGACAATCCGGGTATTTTGGTGTAGTGTATATAGTGTTGAAATAGAATACAAGAAATGAAACAAATAAACCATAATCTCCTACACATAAATCATGGGATGTGAACGAGTTAAATATTGACACAATTATACAAAAGTCAATTATACAATATGAACACAATTTTCTCTAACATAAGACATTCGTTATTTCTTGTAGCAAAAGTGTTGATTATACTTTTGAATGATAGAAAATGCAATGGTTTAGTCTCCGTTGTGATCGTAACCTGGTAGCAGACTATGTATAGATCCAATACAAAAACCATCATCAACACATTGCTTGTTTCTGCCTTGGCCCTCAATTATAGTGATGATGGTGTTTGTATTGGACATATACATGCAACACGGATCTATTTTCTAAATTTTTTTATGTTGAAAGTCTTTACTTTTTTCAAATGGTGGTTAATGATAAATATTTGCACGTTAGGAGTAGGGAGTTAAAAAGATGCACAAGATGTTGGTTGTCCTTGGCTTGAACCTCAAATTTCACATATCGTGGACTTTAAACTCACGACCTATTATTTATCATAACTCAAGGTTGTACCAGAGATTTATTGGTATATAGATAGTTGGCATGGTTACGATTGCATTCCATTCTCATTCAAACGCGGACCATTTTTCATGATTTTTTATTTAAACAATAAGCAACTTCAATAAATTCATAATACCATTTCATAATTTCAACCTCATTAAAGGTTTTAAGCTTAAATTTCATGAATAATTATGTCAACAAACATGTCCGTGTGACATAAACTCATTAGCAAATTGTCAAGTAGTTCGTTAGTTGGAACAAATATCACAATAAATTTATTAGAAAAATTAATAAGTACTTTCTTGTACGGATGCGTACTTAACATTTAATCCACTTGCCACCAAAAAAATAAGTTTAATCCACTGAGGTTAAAATAAACAAAAGAAAAACGAATCTCAAATTGGGACATTCTCTATGAGCAGTGAAGTAATAAAATTCTTGACTCGAGTTTTGGCATTTGAATATACATCTTCATCCTTGTACATTATATTTATAATGCGAGCCAGATTCAGAACTCTCCAGCAGACACATTGACACGGCGATCGGACCAAGGCATTCTTGATTCATATCTTTCCACGCATCGGTAATTCTTCTATTAAACTCAACAAATGCATCTTCTTTTGTAACATTGTGTTGTTTCATATAGCATTCCACAGCCGATGCTACGTCACCTCTCTCTTGCTCAGACTACAACCATGAAAAACATAATTACTTTATAACTACAAATATATATAGCAGAATCATATTTGTTTTTGATGCATTAGTTGCCTGTGTAATTGCTAATTAATTAATTATACCATGTGTCCGACCATGTCGTTTGCGAGCCTATAATATACTACACAGGCTTCGACAATTAAATGGTTATTAGATACCCAGTCAAAAGCCTGTTTGGTTGATGAATCACCCATGCCGACAAGAAGTGATTGCTAGCATTCTATAACCAGCAGAGGCCACTGCAACTTCCATGTACTCCTCCATGGTTGGGACATAACCTTTATGATACCAATTAGCTTTATCAAAGTATGCTCTTGCTAATTGTTTCATCTGCAAAATTTTATTAGATCAAATAATTATTGGTAAATCTATTTATTGATTATATTCCCATCAATCATCACATATACAGTTAAATCGGGTTTGTTAATTACGCCTTCTATTGATTGATTATATTCCCATTTCTCTAGATACATCCAAAAGTGTTGCGTAAATGTGTCTCATTTATTCTGGTAGTTGATTTGCGGAATTAATATCCCTCATGACAGATAGAACAGTAGAAAGCATAAGCTGACACGTGTAACACTTTTTATGCGGAAGAAATGGGCCTAAATTAGTTATAGTAATAGAATTTCATGATGCTCAATCAACTATGAAGAATGTTTTGAAATGGGATAAAAATAATATATATATATATATTCTGTGATAATGGATGTAAATGCAAAAGTATAAAAGCACGGAGTTGAACCTCTGAATTGCATCGGTGAAGAGATTAAGCTCTTCTGTTGTACCATAAACATAATAGATGTCATCCATAACAGATGTTAATGAAATGACTTTTGTTAGTATCCATCTAACAAGATAATATCGAGGCTCAAAATACACTCCCAATATCCAAAAGTAACACTCCACCATTCTATCTCTAGCAAAAGGTAGTTTCACTGTGACATTCAAATCTTTCCACCACCTGAAAATTGTTTTATGAAAATGTTACACAGTTTGTTTGATTGGCGTTGTAATATTACACTATATGCAAATCAACTGCATATAAAGTAGTGCAATTGATTTTCATAATTTATTTATCCCACCAAATCATAAATTTTGTTTTGTTACAAAATTAATTACCTCGTTATATCGCCAAGCTCTCTTTGTTGAACTTTTTGTAGCACGTTAAAATCTAATTTGGCAAATTGTAGTAGTGTTTTGTTTCGTGAATTATCTTATTGATAAATGGGGATGTAGTGCCTGGCATCTAGCCTTGTTAAGCCCTTGCGGATGGGCATGTTTAGGGTGTAAACAACTTGTGAAGCTGATAATGTGTTACCGCTCAATGAATTTGGCATTTGCTCGAGATGAGCGGTGGTGGATTCAAGTGCTTCATCAAGTATATCTTCTTCATGGACCCTCAGATGCGCTGATTCGTATAAATTTAATAATCCTTCCGTATCACTGATTAAGGACTCCTTGAATTTCCCTTCACTATTCTTAAATTTGTTGAAGACATTTGTGTAATTGACACCCAGACAAAACCAAATTAATTTAGAAAAATATTTGTCATTTTTCAGCTAACATAGTGTAGATGCAAGAAAAGTATAGTATAAATGGTAAAAAAATGGCATTTTTTCAAAGATTTATAAATCTTATAAGCCATGCAACTGTATGTAACAAAATGATGATCGAAATGGCAATTAATCTACTTACCACAAGGAACGTGATGTCCTTGTTGTCTAAGTAATCGAAAACACAAGGCTACCATATAAAGGTCATCCTTGCCATTAATTTTGTTACATTTACCAAAAGAAACATTGGAGTTCATCAGATGATCTTTCAATGCCATATCAATTTCACTCTCAAAATGGTAGGATACTCCTAGCCGTTGGATTGCATCAATCAACATCAGTTGCTCTGCAGCCTCATCACTACCACCCACTATCATCTTCCTCACTTCTTCTTTCAATTGTTCATGTTGTAGCTCTGTGGCACCATCACTTTTCTGCATGATCAAATATGTACAATTCAATATATGAGAACTAGAAAACAAGAAGACAAAGTTGACTAACTAGCTAATCTTATTATATTAATCTTAATTAGGCTTAAATTATCATATTTTTACCGTGCAATCAGAATTAGTGTATTTGAGAAAATGGTCTCCCCAAATGCTAGGATGATAATTTGCGGACCGACGGGCGCCAGGGATATTATTTTTGGGTGAAAAAGGACCATTTGAAGCTTGAACATACATGTCCATATTTAATTTTTTTGGCTGATATTATTTATGGGGGTGACGGGAGGAGGTTTTGCTTGGAAATTAAAAGCCTATTGAACAAAATATTATCGTTCTTTTTTTGGGGGGAGATATTGCAAAATGAGTGGTAAATTACATGGATGGGTGAAAGAGAGCTTGTTGATTGAATATTTATAGTGAAGCAATTGTGTCACAATTTGTATACATATGCTGAAACTTCACATGGTGAAGTGAAACACATTCTTAACTTAATATAATATGTTTTTTACGTGAGTTCATCGAAATCGTATGTAATAAGTTAAAAATGTATACATGTTTGCTCCGATAGATTCATGTTCTCCTCCATGAGTACATTGAAACCGTCTATTTGTTTGCTCAAAACAGTTGTGGGGTGAATGAAAAATTGTCACCCAAAGTGAACTTCTTGAGTTGAAAAATGGAATGAAAATAATGGGAGAATGTTAAGTCCCGCACGGAAACTTTATAGAAAAATTGATGGGTTTATAGGAGATCATCTCTTATGAGTATGTTAAGCATAAAAAATATACACTTTTCATCTTGTGCTAAGTCACCAAACAAAAATTGGCAGTCTTTCCATGACAGTGGGGGTATCAGTATCTCCAACCTTTTTCACAGTACTTCTCTGAACTTTATATTTCTTCCATAGAATTAAAAATAGCCTAGAAAATTAGGCAATCAAATATCAATAGAAGTATACATTTTTCAACTTGTGCTAAGTTTATCTTGAAAAAAATTGGCAATCAAATAAACCCGGTGTTTATTTGGTGTGAGTTCTTTTTCGTTCGTATAATCTTAAATTGGTAAATTTAAAGTAAAGAGTCTCTTATAATTCATAGCAAGCGGTTGATTACATGTTTTATGAGACTCAAACTTTTCAAGTAAACTTATCGTTTTGAATTTGATGAATAAACCAAAATTTGAATCAAACGAGTACGAAAAGAAAATCATTTCTGAACTTCGCTCTAGGAGAGGGACCACTTTTGGCTTCATGGAAATTATATATATAAAAGAGGGAAAAAGGGCCGAAACTCTGTTTGTCGCTATTGTCTTATCACCAATAAAATCTTTATAAGAAGGTGTAAAGAAAACACCAACTAATGCACAAAATTGTTTGCCACACGTAAGTAATCGCAGATAACGTAAGTAATTCTTAAAAAAATAAAAACGTGATTCTTAAAAAAAAAAAATAAAAAAATATACCGGGCCTTTTCGGATTTATTTTTCAAAAATAATTTAGATTATTTGAATTTTGAGTGTATGCTTTATTTTAATTGAACCAATACAATTAGTTGGATTTTGAGTGTATCCTTTATGTTAATTGCATGAACCAATACAATTTGTTGGGTTTTGAGTGTATCCTTTAGGGTGTGTTTGGATGCATAGTTTTAGAATTCTATTAGAATTGTAATTCTATAGTATTACAATTCCAAGAATTGCAATACTATTGAATTGCAATACCATTGTTTGGATTGTATATAGTTTTCATTTGAAATTCTAATAGAATTCAAAATTTATTTATTTGGCTAAATTGTAAAATTCATTTGAAATTTCAAATAAACAATAAGGCGGTGATAGCTGAGATTCATTTAATATATATACTTTGTATACATATATGTATATATATATATTATATTTATTGTGTATGTACATTTATGTAATATATATACTTGTATATGTAAAAGTCTTTTATAAAGAGAAAGATTAAATAGGTGAGGTGGGGGGTTGCAAGTGTACATATGTAATTTATATATATATATATATGTATGTGTGTGTAGCTACTTTTTTTTTTATTCCTGAAATAGAGGGCATTGTGAGCCTGTGAAGGCTTGCTTTTGTTGGGGGGGGGGGGGGTGAGGGGGGGGTGCGGGGGTAGGTTTGCTGCTGTTGGAGTGGAGTGAGGTGGGGGTGTATGGGGGTGGGGGTGATATGAGTGGTAATGGTGAATTATTATTATTTATTAATATTATTTTTTACAATTCAATAAAAATTGGAATTAGAAAACTCTACTATTTTTATGGAATTCAATCCTTTATAATTTGTGGTTTTAGAATTCTAGTAGAATTCCAAAACTATACCTTTTAACATGTCCAAACAATAGAATTTTAAAACCATCCCCCAATTCCAATTCTATAGTGTGGAATTGGGGTTGCCAAACACACCCAGAGTAATTGAACCAATACAATTTTAAGTTGACTAGAATACACTTTTATTTAATTGACCCAATGATTTTATTTATTTGTTATTTTTTTCTGTTTAAGAATTTTCTTGTTTTTTTTGAGACTAACTATGATTAACTGATGCTAAGTTATTTCTTTCTTTAAAATTATTTTGTATCTGTTTAATTAGATAGCAATTGCCATTTTATTCTCTTCAAATATATATAATCGCTTTAAATTTCCACGGCGTATTGAAATTCAACGAGCATGTTGAAAATTATAATTATTTTTATTATTTTTTTTATTAAGATATATTAGATAACTTTTGTACATCTTATTATATAAGGGATCTTTTAGATTTAGACTTAAATTAGAATTTGTTTGTTTCCTGTCATTAATAAATAGGTTTTGAATACGTAATTTGTTAAAATTATTATAAAGCAATATCAATTAATATAAACACTTAGTTATAATAATATGCTAAAAAAACATGTAGTGCAAACTTAATTTTGCATGATTTCATAAAAAAAATACAATTTAAAAATCTAGTGCAAAGTTAACTTTGCACTCCTTTTAGAGTTAAGTCAAATGTTGCCCCTTAATTTACAAAAATATTATTCTCTTCTTCTTGGGAGAACACTGTTTCAAGCAAGCCATATTTTTTCAATATCCCGTTTATTTTAAAACTTATATTTACTTTGTTCGTAATTTTGGCACATATTAATAATCAATATAAGTTTTATTATAATTAATCATAATAATAATCAAAATAAGTTTTATTATAATTAATCATAAAATAAAATAAAAAATAAATTAAAGTTCTAAAAGCTCATTGGAAAAACAAAAAAGCTGACGTGGTCCTCAAGACATTGTCTAAGAGATGATGCAGTTTTTAATTATACATTATGCTTTAGTAAAAAAATACATACATATATATATATATATATATATATATATTAAAACTCTAATTAAGAGAAGCAATACTTCGAATATAACTTAAGGTTATTTTTTACAAAAAATACTAGTATATTTCTAGATTTATGGATTTAAAATATTTTTTAATTGTTATTCAATTGATTAAATCTTTTTGTTAATTGAATAATAATTACCCAAATGATCGTTGCAATAATTATGTTGTTGTGGGTGGTAGAAGTTTGACCAAGCCCAATAGAGATAGAATCAGCCTAAATTGGTAGAGTTGGTAACCAGATGTATCAAAGGTGGTGAATATGATCAGTAAAATTGCAGTGAATGAAGATGATATTTTGTTTGTGGGGTAGGTTCCTAGCTCCGATGGCTGTTATACCCAATCCGACAGTATATCCTCCCTGGTGTGTATAAGTGTTCTTCATTTGGCTTTGATGGCCTGATTTAGAGTAATTATAGTAATGGTGATTGTTCTCTTAAAGAGAGAAAGTGTGGGAGTAAGTGTAGGGTAAACAAAATTTGGAATCCCTTAGCTGTGGATTTTTCCCTCCTATTTATATGGATATGGGAGGGTTACATTATGGTTTGGTGTGTTAAGAAATTACTATAAAAGGTAAACTTGATCACTACTCCAAGATTAAAGGCGTCCCTAACCCTGTTCACATTAACTAAAGTGGTTATTTCCCATTGTCTATCCTCTAACTCAGCTGTCTTATCTTCATCTTTTGACTATAAACGAATTGCTCACAGTACTATGATCCGATGACCCTGATGATGAAATCTGATTGGCTAGAGGATAGCCCATATAGCCTCACTGGCTACGCTCGGGCTGAATGGTAATACATGCATTGAATTTGGGCCTACGCCCAAAAGCCCAGGACTAAAATTTACCTTCCATATATAATTTCCCCTTAAGCATATGGGTTTGGGTTACTAGTTAAATCTAGATGATCGGCATAAAGAAACATTTAAAATAATCTCAAATTTACATTACCCCAACGAATTGTCTCAGTACCAATCTTCTCCGAGAAGCTTCATATGTCACAGCTGGTGTTGTCCTTCGGGACAGCTATCAGTGCCTTGATTGGTTAGAAGTGCACTCAGAAACAGACGGGATAACTAAGTGGATCCCATAAATTAAATGCTTTCCATCATTTGTAGCCGCTTTCCAAGGTGATAGGCAAATTTAATGAGAGAGAATATGGTAGCTATATAGGTTCCCTGTAACCCTTCGTTCTTCACTTTTAAACCTACGCTAAACAAACCCTTGCAAATTTGCTTCTTGTTGCTAGAAAAACCAAAAGAACTACCAAAATTTCCCTTCTTCACCTAAGACCTTATCCTCAAGAGTTTCTCCTGAAGAACTTCCTCCTTCACCTAGGTAGTTGTTCATAAATTCTTCCCTTTTCGTACATAAATTGATTTTTTTCATTTCAATATTTAGCTATGGGTAGAAATGCTCTAGTTACAGATGCCCAAAATGCAGAATTTACCGCTAGGTCGTTGTAGATGGCAAAAATCCTTTTGTCGAGGAATATAAATTAGGTTTGAAAGATTATCCTATATATTCATACATTTTTCTTTACAGAGGTAAGGCTTAGATTACCTTTGTGGCCACTCCTTTTTAGATTTCCTTCATTGTACAAAGTTAACGTTAGGGCAACTGAGCCCTAAAGTAATTAGAATACTTAAGGGGCATAGATGCCCTCAATAAGATCCATAGCATTGATCTTGGCCTGGAAGAAGTAAAATTTTATTACTTTCTGACTCGAGGAGAGTACGGTTAGTCTCTCAAAACTAGGAATGCCCAAGTCTTTTATATGCTCCTCCTAATTTCCACAAAGGAGCTGACAAGGATGCCATTATAGTCAAGGCCAACATCGAATCGGATCCGACCAATAGGCCCGTTCCCCATTGAGCATCAACACCCAGTGGGTATATCTTTGGTTTCTTGGTTTTTTTCTTTGAGGTAACTTTTTGGTTGTAATTTTTTAAATTCCTTTCTCGCAGGTGTTTTCAAAGTATTTGAGCGACCATTTTTCTTTATGGTCAAGATCAAACAAGTGATGCGCTATCTCATCACGACGGAGGCACCACTGTAACACAATCTACTCATCAGAGGCCCGCGCACAACTTACTCAAATACAAGAGACTAACTTCGTCCTTTACCAATAAGACTAAAGACAAGGACAAAGATTTTGAGATTGCATACTCAGGCAGCTGGATTGAAGCTAAGCCTCCCTTTGAGGAGAAGGACGCCTTATTCACACAGTACAGAATAGTGAATAGGGTGCACAAGCATTTTAGGGTTTTCTACCATAATAAAGACAAGAAAGAGGGACCCCCACACCTGAAGAAGCCTCCGGTCGTCAAAGTTTTAGATATTCGGGAGGACGTAGATGACATCCCGTGGGATAAATTGAACTAGTTAAAGAAAAAATACGTGAAACAATATGAGAGGACATCAATCATCATCACGAAATAAGAGCATCGACCTACTCCTACCTTCATCGGTGAGAGAGGTTAGGCAAAGTTCCTTAGCCAAAACTGGGACAAGGATTATAAAGGTTCGATCTCCAAAAAGGCTTCTCGAAAGTCCAAGAAGAGCTCGGAACCTACTTTAGAGGATCTGGTTGAAGGAGGAACTTTTTCAACTTGGCGGTTGCGGTTGGTAGACGAGCCAATAGATTCCAAGGAAGAAATCTCCCAACAATCCGTTTCGGTCACATTGAAAAAGACAATTTTTGAGGAAGATTCTAAAGCTAAAAGTATGTCAGTCGACATCAAGGCATTATCTAAGAGGGACAAGAGAGTGAAGTCTGGCGAGGAGTCATTAAAGCCCTCCCACTACTTCTGTAGTCAAGAAAGTGCCCCCTCCAATGGTCTCTATTGAGACTTTGGGTGCCCCGAGCTAGTACCAGCCTAGACGTGCCCATCACTCTCATAGGGTCATTTGAAGCCTCAGGTAAGAAGCCCATTAAATAAACCCCTGCTACTCCCCAACCTTCACTTACAAGCAAAAGGCTACGACGTCTGAGGATTCGAATTTCAAATCTGGTGCGGTTGCCTTCAACTTATTCACCTAAGCTACCCTTCTAAAATATGGGGAAACGCTGTCCCAAATGTCGGACAATGAACTAAAGAGGTAGGGCTTTCATTCAGTTATAAAGGTAATTTTCAATTCTTTCTTTTGTTTCATTATTTCTTAATCATTCAACTAACCCCAACCATCTGTAATTTTAGAGGACATGCGCTTCCTTTGTGATTTTGAGGAAAGCAAACATAACAAGATGTCCAACCTTTCCTCCTATTTCAACTCTGCCAACGAGTCCAAACGAAAAATTACCGAGCAGCTTCGAATGGTCGACAAAGAGAGGAATCTGGCCAAAAATGATATTGACAAGGTCGAGGAAAAGATAACACTTGCTCGGACCACTAGCTCTTCTCAAGGCTCAGAGATCGCCCCAGCTTAAGTTCCAGCTAGAGGAAATGAAAGTGGAAAAGGAGGCTGCCGAGAAGAAGTTAGCTTACTTGGAGACCTCTTTGTCGAGCATAAAGGAAAAGATAGAACTGGATGTGTCGGTATGGACTGTGCCAGGCAGCTCAATAAGCTTAAGGGTGAGGTGTAACAAGAGGGGTATGACTTTACCCTGAACCAACTATAACTTCCTTCCAATCATCCCCTTATGCAAGCTATTGAGAGGCTTGACTCCGATGATGAAGATGGTGCTTGAAACGCTCATGGGGTGACAAAGCTATAGTGACAAAGAACTTGATAACTCCGAAAGCTGCCGAGCAAACATAAGTTGAGGGTTTAGCTTTTACTCTTATTTTTTGCTTTTAGTCATGTAACTGGGCCTCAAAGCCCCTCCGCTATAAGCATTGAAATTAATGAATGAATTTTTTTCTTTCTACCAGTATTCGTTTTAATCAATTATTGGAGTTCCAGCCTTAGCATTTATATTTAAGAATTATCAACTTATTATGATTGGCAGCCATAATTGACTATCTCCAATTTGAATCAAAGTTTATCGGCATTTAATGTTAGATTTTAAATACTTATACCATTGAACTAAAGGTACCACCTTCCCGTCATTATCCCAAAGCAGTTCAAGTAGTTGCATCAGTCATTGTACCTAACCCAAGAGTCATTTTCCATGCAGCGCGCTTCGACTGCTGCTATAATTATGTTCGTAATCGATACCATATGGCGCATCGATTCCCAAAATGCATTTTGTCACTTCGTATGGCAAGATAGCTTCTCCAATTAATGATGCCTCCTATAAAATGCCCAGGGGCTTGAGCCCCCTATATAAACCATGCTTAATTTCATCATTTCTTTCATTCTCAACAAACACAATTGAATAAAACTCAAAATGCCCCGAAGATCGAGACTAGTTCTGATACCCCCTCTCCACCAGAGATTAGGGGAGGAGATTGACTAAGAGAGTTGTTAGGTTGGAAGAAGATGTTGCCAGCCTGACATAAGATTTCCACCACCATTTAAGGATGAGGTATCGCCGCTTGAAGGGACGTTACAATTGCCTGATAGGATGTTATAATCGCTTGAAAGAGCGATATGCTGCTATAGTGGAGGAGAGGGACATGTTCAAGAATGCCCCCTGACTACTTTCTTCTTCTTCTTCTTCTTTTTTATTTATTTTTATTTTATTTTCAATATTCAACATCTTATCCTACTTCCCCCCTTTCCTTTTTTTGGCCCATTTGTTGGCTTCAGAAGCTTCTTGAGCCTTCTTGCCCCAGTTGCTAGCTTCTTCTCCTTTTTTTTTGTTTTAAAATAGTGTCTTCTCATTGTAACTGGGGCATGAAGCCTCACCACTTAATACATGTTTCCAGAATTAGTAAAGAATTTCATATTTTTACAAATTGCTTGTCTTTATTTGTAGCAATAGATAATTTCTTCACACTTCTAAAATTTGTGGACTAGGTTTAACTCTGATCATCATAAGTTAATAAACAACTGCCACTTGTAAAATCTGACATAACCAACTGAACTTAGTCAGACAACTCTCCGAACATAATTGTAATAATATATCATAAAAATAAAATTTTGAATGAAACTTGCCCTGATGAATGAAGCAGAATCCATCATTGGATTGTGCTCTCAATAACCCGTTTTTCGAGCGTATTCTCAATAAGACTCTTTGCCAAACAGGATCTCGGCAAAGTCAGCCGTTAACGAGTAAAAGCTTTAAATTGACTATCTTTAAGAGGTAAAGGTCTTTATTAAAATTGACCGTCTTGGCGAACAAGCTTTTAGATGAGATTTGCCATTAACAGAAATAAGCTCTCAATGGACTGCCTTGCTGACATGCCTTAAAAAGTGAAAGGCCTTAATTAATTGCCCTGCCGAGCAGGGTCTTAAGAAAAATTTTCTTTTAAAAGATAAGGGGTCTTAAAGAATTGCCCTGTCGAATGGGGTTTTAGATCAAATCAACATTCAAAAGATAAAAGGTCTTAATTTATTGCCTTGTCGAGCCAGGACTTAGTAAAATCTGCCTTTAAAAGATAAGGGTCTTAATTAATTAATTGCCTTACCGAGCAAGGTCTTATTTGGTTTCCTTTTACGAGGAAATGTCTTAATCAAACTGTCTTGCCGAGCAAGGTCTTATTTAAAATTTGCGTTTAAAAGATAAAAGGTCTTATTTATTTAATTGCCTTGCCGAGCAAAAGTATCCGCATCTCGAATTTACATTTAATGATAGTAACTCCTTAGGTTAGCCACGTTCCACGAATTAGGAATTGGTCGACCATCCATGTCTTGCAAATGGTAAGAGCCCTGGTCTCACTGGTTGAGGTGACCATATAGAAACCCTCCTAATTCTATGCGAGGCTAGGTTTGACAGCAGTGCTAAGTATTTTTTGTAGAA